>WEIV01000352.1:6247-54135 GCA_013390005.1 Calyptomena viridis | reverse complement strand
CAAAGCTTGAAGTGGACTTTTAAAATTATGGAAGCAAGAGTCTTGTGATGGGTTTTTTCGTCTGTTGACTTTAAACCTGCAGTCCAAGGTCACTTAGTAGCCATTTAAGAAAAACGAGTGAGATGGATACAAATACTGTGCAAACGATCCTTAACATGGATGTTCTTATAACGTGGAGTTTTATATTTCTGCTATCGCAGTTGACTGGTGCCACGTTTTTGCTAATTACTCTGTTTTGGAGAACTCTGATATGAGATGAGAAGTTGGGCAGAGGAACAGTTGAGATATTTCAATTTTGGTATTTGGTCAGATGTTGTAGTTAATAGGAGTGTGGTTTGAGTTGGAGGGTGCCCACTGTAACAATTAATGGTAAAAATACTGAAATGAATTGTTCAACTGGAAATGTTCTATTGCCATTTGTCATCCAGGGGCACAATGGTGATACATTTATCTAATTGAACTATGTGCGTTCTTGTGTTCTTCATTGTTGGCAAAAAGAGCTAACGAAGAAACATCTAATCACTTTAAAAAAAAGTCTCGTTTTTAACTCTCATTGGGTCTCTTTTTGTTCTGTGTTTTTTAAAAAAAAGTCTCAAAAACCAAGTTGTTTTTTAAATATTAAGTTACATTCCAATTCTGGTTTCTTTTAAAAGACTTCCATAACAAAATCACTACTTTCATCAATGCAATTACGAGTTGATTTACTTTGGCATGCCCTTCTCAGTCTAGAGAGACACAAATGACACACTTGACTGGTGAATGAGGCATTCAGAGATTATGAAGAGAATGGGTTTTCATCTTCTTTTAAAGTTAACCTTGTGCCAAACTTTTGTAGAGGCTGTGGAGGTAATTATTTCATATTACATAAATGTCACTTTCTTCATCTAAACGTTTCAAAAGTGCATTCTTGGGCCATCACATCACTTCCATTTTAGTCAGTTTTGCTCTTGACCCAAATGGAAGCCAGCTACCTTTTTATTGTTTTCTAAATGAGGAATTCTTACCTTTTTGTGTATAAACTGTGGTGGTGAAATAGAATTTCAGGCATGGGAGTGAGAAATCTCCTAATAAATTTCTTAAATGGGAAAAACCATAGCAATACCTGTCCAGGAGAAACCATGAGAAGTTATGTGTGTGTACACACACAAATACATGTTATTCTTACCTGTTATCAAGTGATTAAAAATAACATTGTGTATTGGAGGGATGTCAGCAGGACTCCAGAAGGCAGAAATGAAAGTATAATGCATAACATTGGAAATGGTTTTGCTTATTTTCTTCCTGTGTTCCTCTTGCAGGATTGTTCATCCTCAGAAGAATACAGCATTGCTGCAGCATTGCTGCCCCTGACAACTGCTTTCTATAGGGTAAGTTTGTATTGAAAGCCACCACTGTTTTGTATGTTCTTATATTACATACATTGTTAAAATAGAGAAAGGGATGACAGGAGATACATAACAGGTAGGAAGATTCATTCTAAAAATTATTGATGGTGATGGAAGTTGTCTACTGCACTATTATGGACGTTGTTCCACAATTACACTTACTGACAATTTTGATGCTTGTGCCAAAAACTAAATGCAGGCTTATATGATTGGTTAGAGAAATAGCATTGAGTTATATTTAGTCATTGTAAGAACTGAACAGAAGAATTTCTGATTTGCTGTGTCAAAACTGTTTATTGAAGCACTATTTTGTTTAATTTGGCATGCTAAACATTGGCCAAAAAGTACATTTAAAGTTTTCAGTCTGTGTAGTCATTAACTTTGGAGATTGTGAATGCCTTGTTTTAACTGTATATTTGTTTTCAATTTCTTGTATTGTTTTTGGGGGAGAGGGGAGTACATAGTATGTTGATGGTGGCAAAATGTAATTTTGTAAATATGAAAATGTAGCTAGTACAAATTTTGCAAATAATTATTTCAAAAGCAGAACTCTTGCTGTATGACTGTATTTATTTCAGTATCCCAATACAGTAACGTTTTCACCACTTTTGGGTAGCTCAGGTCCTGCTCTTTAGGATGTACATATCTGACAACATACATTCAGAATGTGGATTTGCTCACAATATCAAATAATCTTTGTTTAATGTGAGTATTTTTATACAAACCCTTTTGAGAAATAAGTATTTAATCATTGGTACATCGTGATAATGCAGAATAATAGTTACTGTGACAGTTTAGCTAGACATGAATAGCATGATAGAAATTGAAAAATACAAACTTCCATCCTTCAGATGGTGTGTAAGACATTTATGAGTAGCCATAAATAAAATGCAAAATGTTTCATATTTTAGCTGAATAGAACCTAAGGTTTTGTACAACAATAAGCTGAGAAATAAATTGGTGATTTTTAATTTAAGTTTTACATTCTAATCAAACAATTTCTGCTTCTTTTAAACTGGGAATAGATTCTCACATGTAGTTTGTAGAATAAAAAATGTGGAATTTTAACAGTCACAGAACACAAACATCTGCCGAAGGCAAGAGCAATTTTGACATTGTTAAATATGTAGAAAATATTTTGAAATTTCCTAGTTAAACAAGTGCTTACCGACATATTTGGAGCATAAAGTGATAGGGTTTTTTCCCTCTTCTAATAATTTTAACTGTAAAAATTTCTATTTAAATGGGCTTTATTTTAGAGCTGTACGTAATACCTCAAGACTACTTTTGGGAAAGAGTATACAAGTATTTTCATTTTTTTATATAAGTTAGCATGGTGAGATATTAAATTTTTCAGCCCTAGCAAATAAACTTTCTCCCATCTTTAATTATGGGTTCATCTTTCTCTGTTCCCTCCCTTTTGAGTCCCTGAGTAGCATAATTGTGAGTTGTTTCACATTTGTTGCTGCCAATAATACTTAATTTGGTGACAGACCTAATGAGCTATAGAGATTTCCCATTTGCCTATTTTATTCTTACTGCCTCATTAATCCTATGTTACGAGAAACTTTAGTTTTGTTTTATTTTCTGATTTTTAATTCCACTGAAAAAAATAGCTAAGAGAGTCCCCCATAGCTCTTTACCTTGAGAGGTACAGAGAGTGTTTTGGGGTTTTGTATTAGTTTGGTTAGATTCCACATTTGGTAAAGTTTGAACAAGTAGAGGAAAAAAAGACAGTAAAAAATACCTTTTTTTTGTTTTTTTTTTTTAATGAAGTATCATGAGTATTGAAATAAGCTTAAATAAGTTTTGATTTCACCATCAAGGAGAGCAGAAGGCTGGATTTGAATATAGAATATATTTAAGTAATTTTTTCTAAACACTTGTATTTTTTGGTAGAGGTACCAAGATCTCACACCATTTCTGTCACAAAAAGTTCTCTGAAACCTTTATTTAATAACCTAGTCCCATACTTGATATTTAACTCTAAAGCTGTACATTAGGAAACTGTTGAGTCCTCAGATGCAAGAAGGATGATGAGGTTTTTTAATGTTTCCTGACCTGAATTAAAAATTAAAGTAACCTGACTATTAACTTGCAAAAACCAGCTGTTAATGCATAATAGAAAAAGAATTTTGTTTTTCCCAGATCTAATCCTCAGGTTCAATGATGGTCCCCTTTGGTATGTCCCATTAGATACAATTATTTGGCAAAAGTATTTATTTTGGTATGAAACTATTCATACTAAACACAAACTGACATGTTGTTCGGAACATAAGATCATTAGACAAACTTCACAGTGATTAGTTAAAATTAAGATTAACAGTTTAAGATTCAGTTTGGAGTTTGAGTAAAAGTGACACTTTTTTAGAGCTTTTTTCAGCTTTTCTGGAGGTTTTCAAAATTATATTGTAGACAAGAGTGAAGAAGTTGTACCTGGCATGAACCTGTGCTTCAATGTGCAGAACTGTCTTACCTCTACTCTGGGACTGTGATGATGCTTTCCAAAGATGAAGTAGTGCTTGGCAGTGTGTACTTGTTTTGTTGATGTTTCTGTTACCAGAATACCATGTTTAATGCCGGCAGCAACTTAAACCTTATTTCACCCAACCCTGTTGAGGCTGCCCAATGTTCTTGGTAGCCAGGAATAGACAGGAATTGTGAGTAAATGGTGACATGGGATTTCGTTTGTGTGTGCATTGGTGTTACTGTGCAAGTGATGTTCAAAATCTGTATTAACGCTGAAGATGTTTTAGAGTTATATTGGGCAAATGGATATTTTACCATCTATGTTTGCTATAGCACTTTGATGGGAAATTATGATGGGATTTTGTGTTACAACATTTTATTGTTAATGTAATTCCTGTTCCTTCAAATTTGAGTAGTAAAAAGTTACACAACATCACAGTTCCTTTATGAAAGGAGTGTTGTGTTTATGAAATGTTAAGTTTCATTTTACTTACCTAAGACAAAGCAGAGCACAAAGAAACCTGTTCTTCCTATAGAACACATAGTGCAGCCACCAAATAAGTCTTGGAGGTGTATAAATAATGAGAAAGATGTGGTTTTGTTTGAGTTCAGCAGGTAAACCAAGAAACTGAGCAGTAAGAGAAGCATACTCCTAGAGGTGATGTTGGTAATATTCCAGAATGATTGTCTCACAAAGTAGTCAATGCACTATTCTTGAGGTATTTTAAAATATTCTCAGGAAAACGGCAAAAAAATTATAGAAAAGAACAAGCTTGCATGATATAACTGGTCTTGTCTTAATGTCTTTGCTTATGTAAAAACTAGTCCAGGCTATTTCTACATAGATCCAATTAAAATTACAAGAAACATTGTGCTGTGTGCAGCACGCTATGAGCTCTTGGGATGTCTGGTGAAATTTCAGAATTCTCCCTGAAGTCTGGTGAGTGATCTATTGTGAAACTTGATCAGGCAGGATTTGATAGCACTCTAACTCATAGCTGATGGGATTAACTTCATAGACAGGAAGTCAGCACTGGTTGCATATTTGTGGCCTGCAGTAATAATTGAATTTTTCTAGAAAAAATAGTCACAATGCTTTTTAAAAATTTTAAATATTGGACACAAGCTGTTAGCAAAATGTGACTCATCAGTGACAGTGGACTTTGGTGTGTACTGTTAATGTCACAAAAACAAACAAATTTTTGCTTCTGGGTTAGAAAAAGGTTTTAGTTTACCCTTAGTAATACCGTTGGAATTTTGTTTAAAATTGAAACAATATAAATAAGAAGTATTTATACATGAAGATAAAAGAATTTTTCCATGTTGTCTTGGTACAGATGACCCACACTTACTTGGTATGCGGTCATTTCTTCTGTGTATAAAATAGAAATGTAGTATTCCTTGGTGCTGCAGAAAAAAAGGTCTTTTTCTGCATGTGGGAAGAAAGGACAAGATGAAAAGGACGTATTTTAACCATGTTTTTGTTTTATTAACTCATCAAGGAAAACAATTTGATAATTTTATAGTTGGCATTGTCAAATTCTCGGGATTTGGATGCCCTGCTTTAGTTACGGGGTTCTGCCAAGGTGGCAGGATGTGGTGACCACCATGCTGTGTTTCTGGAAGGTTCAGGGTGCAGCCACAGTGATCAGTGGCAAGCACCAGTTCCAGCCACTGGAGAACAGACAGAGGGAGAAAAATTTGTGTTCCTCACTGCTGTTCCATGGCAAGACACAACCAGAGGCCACTTCTCCATCTTCCTTCCCTTTGCAGCTAAGGTGGTGTTCAACAGTCTGATCAAACAGCCTTTCTTGCATCCCTCAACCACTGTAGATCCTGAATGTGCAGATTATAGTACAATTTTCTGACTTTCAGGGATCTTTTTCAAAATTTTATAGATGAAACTTTATGGTTAAGCTGTATATAATAATCTGTGTTCCTATACCTTTCTGAGTATATTCCACCACATTACATAGTACGTAGTAACACACTTGCAAATATTTTTTATTTGGCATTCAGAAGTGTTTGAATAAAGGAAATGGCATAATAAAAATATACTATTCTGACAGTAAAGTTTGCTCTGTGTAGATATGATGAATGGGCTTCCATGTTTTATAGACAGGATTTCTTTAAATTGGGGTAGCCAGAGCAGTATTATATTTCAGAATCACAGATATTTAATTTAAATTTCTGGCTCGGTTGTTGTTTTCAGTGGCCTGAAGTACATTTGGATAGTGCTGATCTTGTTTCAGCAAAAATAATCCAAATGCAGTAAACTGTTTCAACACTTTAAGTGTATTACATTGAATTTGATATTTATCATTTAGCATAATGCAGCAAGATGCACTGGAAACTGCTTCATAGTTTTTATGCACCTAAATTATGCAACTCTTGTGAGGGATGGAGGGCAAAATTGGGGTCTTTTTAATTTTTTTAATGCTTCCAAGAATTAAAATGACAAAATTTCCAATAAAATTTGAGTTGGATACTGATGATAATTTTATTCTAGAACTTGAAATGAAACATGAGAGAAATATTTTGCAGACTGGGACTAACAGTAATCCTTAGGATATGCTATCGTTTGGCTGTTTGTCTGCATATCTGGCCATTTTTCATTTGTATTCCATATGCCTAAACCTTTCTTTATTGAGAATTCCATAAAATGGGAGAACTTCTTTATTCAGTGTTTTTAAAAGATTGCTAAAATTTGGTAAATCATTTTACTTAAAACCTTTGAATATAGTACAGAACATTCATTCAGTTCATCTCAGAAATTATCCTGGTAGCATTTTCAAGAGGAAAAGGATTTTAGTCCAGGCTTATTGGAAGTGGGATTTGTTTAATTTTTTTTATAATTTTCAAGGCAAGTACAAAATTGTGAATTAAGTAAAAAAAAAATAAATTTGAAGTTAATAATAAAATATTAAATTGAAATTATTCCATGTTAAGACATCAAAAGAAATCATTTTAATGTTTTCTGTAATAAAATATATTATGCTCTTTTGCATAGTATAATAATGAAAGTAATTTGAGTGTATACTTTCCTAGATGCAAAGGATTACCAAGTTTCAGTAACAGTTACAACAGATGTTCAATGGAAGAAAGTCTTTACTCCTTGAAATTGCTGAATAAATGACCACTTCACTCCAGAGGTAGTAAATGAATGGGTGTGGGAGGAATTCCCAGTTACAAGGACAAGGACTTTCTCTGAAGATTGGAGGCAGTACTAGAGAAATTCAGAATTATTTATAATATTTTAACTATTATCATTAACCACTTTTCTAAGAGAGACCAAATTCAAGGTTAATTATGTAACAGAAGCATCACGATTTGAAAAGTGCTCTCTCTTGTGTAGCATCAGCTCTGAAGTCACAGGGAAATTACTCAATGAAAGGCTGATAGGGAAAACTATGGTGATGGATAAAGAGATTATTCCATTTTTATGTCTTTGTCAGGCAAATTTTACAATTAATGTCAGGTGAAATCAATGGAATATTTTTCCAGCTGTGCTTTGGAAAACAGTGGAAAGTTGGGTACTATCATTATCTCTGTTACTTTATAACAGGATTAGTCATTATTTTAGAATTCGTGTAAATACTAGAAAATTGCACAAAGTTATTGGATGATACAGTTAATTTTGAAAAGCAAAATTAGTGGTTTTTTTTTACCTTTAACAGGAGTTTTGATTCTTGACTTCTGTTTCTTCACAACTATGATTGGACCGAATAATTCTCATAATCATCAGCATGATCAGCTGTCTTAGAAAGCCAGAAAGACTTTCTGTAATGTGTTAGCTTTCTGTACTGAAATATTTACATTCTTACACCTGGTTACTATATTTCCTTCTAAAAGTTTCTGTCCTATTCTGGTGTGTTTGCATCAAAGTCACTTTTACTTTAAAATTCTCTACTCTTGAATTGCTGGCTTTAATTTAGGAAACTCCCATCATGAAAGACTTCCTTTATTGTCTTGGCAAGAAGTTTTGTCTGCTTCCATTAATTTTCTTGTTGCATTTCTATCTTGCCAGTTCTGATACTATCTTACTCTATGGAAATGTTTTTGTGACTGAAATAGTATTAAGTAACATTATTTTTAGTACTAAACATTTTTATTTATCCATTCTCAGAATGCTAATCCTTTGATGTAGAAATACATAAGGTCACCTGCTTAAACAAAAGCAAGAACATGCCTGTATCATATAGTGGATGATATGAAAGAAGCTGAAGCACAAAAGTAAATTTAGGTAGGCACACTTTGTGGTTTTTATTGTTCATGTGACTCTTGTAAAACAAACAGCAGTGAATTGAGGGCATGACACAGGAGAGAAGAAAGCTTTGTCTGCAGGACTTCAAGTGAAGTTATATGTATCCAAAGAACATATATTAGCCTTCATCATTGGATTTTGCTCTTCTTTCACTATCAGAGCCCTAATGCTTCTTATGTCAGCAAAGACTGTAATATTTCAATTCCAGATACCAGCCTGGCTTGTTAGAAGAAAGTGAGTAGTAGTGTTGGTAAAATGTGTGAAAGAGCATGATACATGTGCCCTGTTTTGCAGGGGTAAGGTTGGGTGTTAATTCTTTCAGGTTATTCATGATTTCTAAGAAAAAGGTACATGTTTATCCTTTAGCTGGTGATCAGTTCCTAGATTTCTGGCACTAGTGTAATTTAAAACACCATACAGTACATTTACAATCTAAGATACATATTAAATTAAGATTTAATAATCTAAAATGCATTTCTTGTTTAACAATTCTTCATTTAGTGTTCTTGCTCATTTTATGCTTATTTAAGTTGACAGGCAAAAGGTTGATTAAGGTCATTTTACAATTTTATCAACTGTGTATATTAGCATTATTTGCATTCCTGGAAAATCCAAGAGCCCTAATTGTGGACCAGAACTTCTGGTCTTGCTTTTGTAGAAAAGAACAGCAAGGTGAAGATACTTACAGTCGAGTTTATTTGTATTTATTTCAAATATGTATTTGAAATAAGTAATAATACTTGAATCCAGACAATTTGAAGTGTTGGAAGGAAGCTGAGGAGTCATCATTATTGTTCATGATTCATAGTAGTCATCATTATTCATAATAGTCATCATTATTGTTGGTGACTCTGTCCGCCAGTAAATTAATTATGGCTGAAGTTTTTACAGACATGACCTAAAAGTATTTTCTTGAATTTTGAGAGAGCATAATGTGGTTACTTGGCAGGTGCTTATGAATCAGGTGGGGTCATGGAAGAGAATTTTTAAGGCAGTGGTCAAAGTTTTGTCAATGCTTCCAAACACTCTACCAGTCAAGGGGTTTTATTACATCCGTTAAAAGTTCTTTTTGTATAAATATTATAGTTCAGTAAATTATTTTTGTGAAAGCAAACATACTTTTAGAGTTAAAATAGGAATCTGAAGGTTCTCTTGAGCTGTAATAGAGTGGTTTTGCAGTATCCCTTGCAAAGAGATGCTGAAATGTCATCTTTGATTCTTGAGATTTTAATTTGTTCGCTTTGGTTTGAATGGATACATAGTGCATGTCAGTAGAACAGATCTTATGTCTGTTCAGGTGGAGACTATCCTGATTCCATAACTATTTTTACGTGTGTGTGTGTGGGAATAAAATCTGGAAGAACTTAAACAGGAAAGTATAATATGACAGTTTAGCGTGTTAGTTGGAGAGAATAACTAGAGAGGTTTTTTAATACGTGTCTTTACATGGAGTTTTGGGAGTTAATTACTGTAGTAACTTTGCTCTGTTGAAGAAGCTGGCTTTCCCAGAATGATAACATCATGGGAAACATGGAAGAGAACTTTGCAATCTGTAATTCCTTTCCTTAGTGGTTTGTGGGAGGAAGTACTTGGTCAGGAAAAGAAAACCAAAACAAAACTAAAACAAAACTATTAAAATAAGAGAGAATGATAAATTTTATAGTAAATGCTTAGTTCTGTAACTGAAGAACTGATGCTAGAATATCTCCATAGACTATCTCCTAGAATAAACAGAAACCTTTCTGGTTTATTTCCACTGGTATTGGATCACGTAATTTGCAATTATTGATGATTTCACTTGAGCTCATTTTCTAGAAATGATATGGAACTCTGGTTTAACTGCAACAATTTTAATTTACTTATAGCCCCTGCCTTTACATTGTTACTTCTAGGAGGGATTACAGTGTTACAGAAATTCTGATTCACTTAGAATTTTCACCATGAAAGAATTTCTGGTGGTTTAATTAAAATTTCTGGTAAAGCTTCTGACCTTAAACTCTAGGAATGTGAGTGGAGTAACAGAGTCCCATGCATTTTCCATATGCGTAAGTTCAGCTTTTCCTCCTGATCACTACATTCCTATCCCAGTAAAATGAAACTTAATTTTCTGCATGAAAATACAATGTCTTTCCTTGAATTCAGTTTCATTGTAACATTATTATCTGTCATGATTTGAGCAGCATTATTTTATGTTTCCAGGAGAGAGCAAATGCTTACAGATGGTAAGGAAGAGAAGCTGTTGATATATTTGTGTCTGTTTCCTGCTTTTGTGTGAATTTCTATGTTTCCATCCTAGATATCTCATCAACTATTTAAACTAGATGTGACCAAAGAATTGAAGTGTCACAAATGCTTTCATGTCTTACAGTTTTGCCTTACACATTATTATCCCAGTGAATCAAGGCCGTAATTGAAGTTTTTGTCCATATCCCTGCTTTTTATCCATTTGCTGCTTCTAATCCTTCACGATAGTACTTACAGTTGAAATTTTTGGTAGGATCCTCTTTGCTTCTTCTGATTTGTTACTGGCTTTATGAACTTGTGAATACCTCATCAGCTCTTTGTTGTTGGTTCATAATACTTTGCCAATAAGAACTTACTGGACAGGTGTGCAGTTCTCCTCTTCCTCAGGCCCTGCACATGCCATAAGGATGTTATCCTTAGGCAGAATTATTCCTTACAGTATCCTGCTCTGCAAGGCACTTGCATTCAGCACCTCCACAATAATTTTCTTTGCCTGTTGGTCAGACTGGATCTCCATTTAATCTCTCAAATGGCTTAGTTCAGAGTGCAGTAAGTTCGGTTTTCTTGTCCTTTCAGAATTCTTCTTAATATTGCCCTTACCATTTTTTTGCCCATCCTCCCTCTCTCACCCTCTGAACCATGAAGTATATGTAACTTGTATTGCCAAGATGAAATCTACAACTGTTAAAATGTTATAAATTTGCCATTTATATTCTGTATTCTACCCTTACATCTTTCTAATTTGCTCATCCTGTTCTTGAGGGCTATGTGAAGACTATTGTTTTAGTAGTTTCTTCAGATAAGGGAAAGCTGTATATCAAGAGAACTTCAGAGAGAATTCTAATACTGAAGACAAAGCTGCCATAGAAGAATATAATTTAAAAATTTAAAGAAATACTTTGAGGGATTACTTAGATGCTCTCTTTAGCTGGGCTTAAAGTTACGTATCAGGTCATCAATAACTCTAAGAACCACTATCTGAATATAAATTAAAAAAAAACAAAACATAAACCTTTGGGATTTACAGGGTTTATTTGGTTCTGAGCACAGACATAGGTAACAGCTTTGTTGCTGGGGTGTTATTTTTGTGGGTAGAGCCACTCCCATGATTCCAGAGCAGTCACAGGTGCACACACTCACTGCTGAGCCATCTGGTGCCAAAGGAATACAATGACATTTTAGAAGTTTTTCAAAATAGCTGTGTCACAATTAAAAAACCTCTTTAGATGGATTCAACAATGCAACTAAGAATTTGTGAAATCCGTAATTTAACTAATGGATTTAAACTGTGGTGAATAGTGTAATGGTAATGTCCATAATGAAACTACATTTAAAAAAAAAAAACAAACAACAAACTCTAATATATTCTGGGCAAGGGGAAAAATCAGCCTGTTTCTTCTCCACTTCTTGGAACTTAACATTATTTAGAATTGTGAAGTTCTGGTATGAAAATGTCTTCTCTCTTTTCTGAGAGACCTGAACATACTTCATTCTAGATGACTTTAGTTTCCTTTCCTTCTGTATATAACAAAACTTTTTAAATCTCTTTGGAGAAAGAAGTGTGTTATTATGCACCTTATTTAATGTTACATGGAACTTTGTATTAGCATATATCTGTCTGGCTTAATCCATCTGTATAGAAATTTGAGATATTCTCCATGGCTTTAAGTAATTACATGACCTTCAGGAATCTAGGGTTAGAGACCATGAGTAATTAGATGTTTAAGTGACTTTTGCCAGAAAATGTATACAGTAAATAAAGCTCTATCCAGAATTACATCCCATTTTTGCAAAATTCTAGAATTCTATTGCCCTCTGCTGGTTTAATGTACTTGTCTGTGATTTGGTAGCACTGAATTATTAGTGAATTGACCATCCTTTTATTTTTCATGGTGAAATAATAGTAGATAAGTGGTGTCATGAACCACTTTGCTACTCATTTTATTTTAAAATAGAAATCAGTCTTGGATTGTCCTGGATTGGTGGCTTTCTGACGGTAGGAGAGGTGGCAAATTGTTTTCTTTTTGTTGCTGCGTTTTTCAGGTTGTGGACAAAGTTTAGTTTAGTATTTTGCCTTTTTTTCCTAAAGCAGTAAAAATCAAAACAAAACGGGAAAAAAAATGAAAAAACCAACCAACAAAAAAAACCCCAGAAGCTTTACAATTCTTACTTTATACTTTTATGACCTTTCTTCACATTTGCATGTACAGTACACATGGGTATAATTTTATACTTTAGAACAAATGGAAAAACCATTCATTGACTTGAATTTTTTGTGGATGTTATCCATGAAGCACTCAGTCAGACTAGGAAACATATTCATATCCACTTATACTTGTTTGAGTGTGTGCATGTAATAGCTTTAAAGTGAAAGAGGGTAGGTTTGGAAGAGAGACACTGCAGTGGGCTGCCCCAAAAACCTGGGGATGCCCCATTCCTGGAAGTGTTCAAGACCAGGTTGGATGGGGCTCTGGGCAACTTGGTCTAGTGGAAGGTGTCCCTGTCCATGGCAGGGGGGTTGGAACAAGAGCATCTTTAAGGTGCCTTCCAGGCCATGCCATGATTTTGTGGTGTATGTTCCATGTGATGCAGTGTTGTCTGCAAGTAGTACATAGATAAGGCTCAGTCCTGCAGGTCAGCCAGTGTGGGTTGATCCTGTGGGACAACTTTGAAGTCTTTTGGGACTTTTGTGGGCACAATATGGGTCTGAATGCAGGACTGGCTCATAGAATGTGCTTTATGCAGAACTTAGTTTCCATGTAGGCGTGTTGCCTACAATAAGTGGTACCAATTCATGATGTGCAATAGGTGGTAATTGACTGAATGTCTGTATAATAAACAGCTCCTGCTTAGGGAGTAACCCTTTAAATTAGCAATGCACTATGGCCTGGATGATCTGTAGGCTTACACTCCAGGCTTCCAGGGATAACTTTAACCAATACAGACAGGATCTCCTTTGGTATGCAAAGGTGTTGCAATAGCTTTCTCACAGAGGTCAAAGGCAGAACCCATAGCCAGAGATTCCTCGAAGAGCCAAGGAGGAAGCTGTTCTTTGCATTCAGCATCAACTCCCTTCTCTTTTCCTTCCTTTTCTAGCCAAATATATCCAAACCAATAACTTAGGCTGTAAGCTGGAGACAGAAATCTACTTTGTCTCTGAAATAAACTGGATTTCTCTAAAAAAGATTTCTGTTTAGTTTACCCCTCCTTCATTTCCATAGCTGAGAGACATGCAGGAAAATAGTGTGAGAAAAGAGCAGTCTCAGGTAAATTTTTTATTTTTTACTCTTTTTGTTTTGAAAATCTTTTTCCAACTTCACAGTCAATAACTGGATCCTTTGCTAGAATAAACTTGCTTTCTTCTTTAAGCTACTGTGCTGTAAAGGATAGTAACTGATGAGTCATCAGCACAACACATGCTTTTCTTTTTCAGAAACAAGCAATCTAGATAATATAATATCATAGAGAAGGTCTTTGAGGGCCTGCACCTCACAGTAAGTTTGGGAGTCTTACAGTTGGTGAACATTTTTTACTGAGCCATTAGTATCATTTTCAGAATCAGAAGTATCCAGTGTTGGGAAGCAGTGGAAAAATTCTAGGTGGGTGCTATCCAGTACCCCCTCAGTAAGGTGGAAATAATGGAAAGATAATTCCTGAATTCAAGAGGTTGCCTATATAGTCATACACAACAAGTCTCAAATCTACCTTGTGTATTCATAAACTGTAGAATGTAATTCATTATTTTGAAATGGTTAATGTCTGTTTCATACATAATTTGGGAGGGGAGTGTTTGGGGCTTTTTAAGTTCTGTCAGTCTATTGAAAGGATTCAGTGTCCTTTGCAGAAGTTAACTGATTTCCTGTTGATTATTACAATTTACACCTCGATGTTCTTTTTAGCTGTTATACTGACAGCTTTAGAATGAAGACTTAAGCAGTTCAGAATTATTTTTATTATTTTCTTCTGGGGTCTTTTTTAATCTGTCAGTCCCTAAACCCTCCCTTGTAAGTGGGAAATTCTTTTGCTACCTCCTACATTCATTCTGTCTGGCAGAAGTGAATTATCAGGACAGAAAGAGCACAAATACCGGTGTAGTTTAGCTTTCCTGTGGAAAGCTGGGTGAATATATGTTTTATATATGTAGTATTGCTCAATGGAAAACACCAAACTACTACTTAAACTGGAGAAATTCTGAGGATAATCTTTTGAATGCAGCAGTAAACACTGGAATCTTTTGGATGTGTTAGATTAGTTTCCATTCCAGTCAAGTGGGCTGACTAAGCACTCCTAGGGTAGAGAATATAGACGCTGCAAGCTTTATGGAATGCTTATATTTGTACCAAGAGTATTTTTAGTCCATGGATTTAAACTTCATAGGAACAACAGTGTGCTTCTTGAGGGTGGTATTTGTATTCTTTTTTTACAAACAAACTGAAACAAACTGAGAATCCAAAGTAATTTTGCCCAAAATAACTGCAGAGCCAGGAACTACAAGTCCTGATTTTGATTCTGTGCTCTGGCCACTATCAGGTTTGCCATTTGTTTCAACACATGCAAGTGATGAGAAAGACAACATTTATGATCGCTGAATTTTTGCTGTGTTTTCTTTCATACTTATTTAAACAAACTGTTTTTAGTTTGTCTAGGAGTTAGTGTTGATTTATGTCATTGTATTTGAACGTAAATCTCCGTTGTTTAAAAATTATGTATCGTAAATGGCTCTTCATGGTCTTAAATTTTGAGCACAGGAAGAGCATCCAAAAGCCCCTCAGCTTTTCTGTCATGTTTGTCCCCATATGAAAATAATTTATTTCATCTTTATTTCTGTAACACTGTTACTGTGGCCCCAGAGTTATGAGCTTAAACTTTCTTTTGGGTTTGTGTCTGAGATCACCCACTCTTTACCTGGTTTACACAATTATCTGATTTGGGCCGAGACATCAAATGCAGCTGAAGAGGTTGATAGTTCACTCCTTTGTCTCAATTCATTCCTACACAGATTGACATGAGCCAGCTCTACCAACTAGCTGGGCTTGAATAGTTTTTTTTCCTTTTCCTTTCCACTTCCTTTTTCCTTTTTTTTCCCCTTTCCCCTTTCTTTTTCTTTCCCCATTTATTTTTTTCCTTTTCCCTTTTCCTGACATCATACTCCCTCTGTGCAGCTGTATTGTAACTGGGTATTACTGCCAGTGGAAAAAACCAAAGAGTAAATTGAAGTAAAAGCCATGGTATGGCTTTTGCACTCACCTTTGCTTTTGAGATATGTTGTCAGTATTTATATTCCACAGTTTACTCATCATCCCCATTCCTCTGTAACACAGGTTTGGTGCGTCTGGATTTTTAATTTGGTGAATGATTGGGCCAGATCCATTCTGTGGGGGCTATGGAATTACCATAGGTGGACAAATGAGGCCATTTTGAGCTACCACTGTACACACGTACCAATATTGAAAGATGCAAAATGTGTGCAGCTCTAGCAGAGTAAAGATTGCTGTAAAGGAGGAGAGGTAGTCCTCCTGTATATTTTGTAACATTTTCTCCTTTTTTGTTTTTTGAACTAAAAGAGTAATTTTTGTGTACAGTTAGTTGTCCTGCTAATTAAGTGGCTTGACATAGTGTATTTTATATATATAATATGATATCTATATTTTATCTGTAGTATATAAATTATGTCTTTTATATGTATATTTTTATATCTATATATATATGTAACATATAAATGAGTTAGTGTATATTTTGTATGCCTTAGGGTTTTTAAAGGGATGTCCAGCAGTCACTACAAAGATCAGTATTGTTTGTGCAGAGCTGTTCTGTGATTTAACTGCTGGATCAGGTGTGGGAGCAGTTACTGTGTGATCAGTTATCATTTCCTGTGAGCTGCCACAAAACTGCACCACAGCTGAAACTTGGGCATCTGTTAAACAAAACAGCTATCTTCTCTTTCAGTCTGTATTGAATAAGCAAAGTCATATTTAATATAGTTTGAATCTTGTACACATTTAGATTTCTTGACAGGTTACCAAGAAATTTTGATGAAATTCTCTATGATTAAATAAAAAATGCATTGCTCATTTTTTGATGGTTAATCATAAGAAGGCATTTTGATTGGGTGTATTTTATTACCATGTTACATAGCATTTCCTCAACACAGAATTACAAAGGATCTTGGAATAAGGTCCTTTGATAAGGAATGAATACATGGCACATAATCAGGACTTTTTGTTCATGATGTACTTGGAAGAGCATAGTGTGGAAAACACTGTTTGAAGAATTGCAAAACCAGAAGTCTGTAAACCAGTCTTTTAAAAATTCAGTTGTAATTTCCTAGCCATCCATTTGGATGCCCTGCTAAGAAAGTATTATGTGCACTGGCTGGTGCATACAATTGTGCAATTACAAATATTAAATCAAGTCATATTCATGCTCTCCAGGAAAGTGGTTTACAACATGATCACCAAAGTAAAATTTAAGTTCTAGATATAGTGTGTATTTCAGGTATGGATAGTATTGTGAGTGAAATTGATTAAATGAGGCACCCAGTAATATGCTTGATCCTTTGGTTGTGCTGCAGAAATAATCATAAGCAGATATTTAGATTACCTGCTGCTTTGCTACATGCAGTATACAACACAGGGTTTTTTTTGTGGCCTTTTTTTTTTCAAAAAGTAAGAACATATGATAAAGGATTTCATTCTTCATGATTCAGATCATTGAAATAAATTTCCTTTCATTGTATGTGGTTATCAAGAATATTAAACAACTCACTGGGAGACTAGTGCAACCTAAATAAATAGATCTACTTGCAAAAAATGGTTCATTCATAATGACTAATACTGTAACAATCCTGGGTTTGTTTGAGACTTTACAGTGATCCAGACCCTTGTGACTTCAAAGAACATACCCAATTTAGCACACTTTCAGGAGCTGGATTTGGGTCACACAGTACAGTAAATGACACTGAAGATAACAATTTATTTAATCTTCTGCTGTTGCAACAAATGCAGTTTATTGGAAGAACTCAGTTGCATATTTTAGTCTGTACAGCTAATTTTATGTATTTTTATATATATATTTGTATTTCACTGCTCAAGTCGTAGCCTTTGAAAGAAATAAAATAATAGGACTAATGTGTTGAATTTGCACGTTTTTTGCTTTCAGAAATTAGCACCTGGAGTTAGTCAGTTTGCTTACACCTGTGTACAGGATCATCCTATCTGGACTAACCAACAGTTTTGGGAAACAACCTTTTATAGCAATGTGCAAAATCAAGTTCGCTCCCTCTATCTTACAGCCAAAGATGACAACCATGCAGTACAGTTAAAACAAAAGGTAGGAAAATATATTAAAGTAAATATTAAAGTAGTATTTTTATTCACATTTTAATCATTTCCTAAGTTACAGAGAGTGAAGTTATGGTTACTGCAATTTTATGTATTTTTCTTGCATTTCTCCCATGTTACACAGAATGCAGTAACATAAGAAATAATAAAAATGTACATTTATCTGTAAACCATTATAATTTGATACTGCATTTATGACTTTTCAAGCAAGCAGTTTTTGCAGAATTTTCCACACTGTAATGTATATGTTTTTCCTGAGAGTAGTAACCTATTGTATAGCAATGTCTTAAACAGCCTATATGAACAAACTAAGCTAGCAGCAGTTCTAGTGTCCAGGGTTAGATTATTATCAAACCCCAGGGTGGTTTCTGTTGAATGGCACTCTGTTTGCTTTAATAAAATTGGGCAGATCTTCAGAACACAAATTGTCTGTCTCAGTAGGACAAAAGTACATATCAAATGCAAAAAAGAATGTGTAATGGGATGCTTTGCAGCATGCTAAAAGGATCACATGCACATAGAAAAGAACCACTTGCAGTCTCTCTTCTTTTATGAAAGTGTCATTATCAACTATGTGACTGAAAAGTTTACACTACCCAAAATATACAGCGTTGTAAGAGAGGAAGTGAAATAGACAGAGCTATTCCCAGAAATGTAGTCAGAAAGAACTGACAAGGCATTTTGGGGATAAAGAGACAAGGACTGTGTGTGTGTGTATAGGGAGCCCCCTCCAATCTGACAATATGCAAAGAAAAGATGTGAAGAGCAGTAGCACTTACAGGGGAGCATGTACTTTAGCCCTCCCATGTGTTTATATGGAAAGTTAGCTCAACTGAGTATGGAAAAAGTATTTGCAAGCTATCTAGTCCTTTATTAATTTAACATCAGGCGTTATGTCACTAATACTGGCTGCCAGATTCCTTTATTCTAGTTTGGCTGTGTGCCATCTACCTAGTTTGCTTCAAGCTAATGCTAGAATTGGACTCCAAGATGTAAAAACATGAATGTTTTAGCTGGTCTGGAAACTATTTCTAGAAAAGCTTCTCTTACCTGAGCATCCAAGGAATTTGGGAATATCTCCTGCATCAAGCAGTGAGCTGCACGTTATTTCTCAGTCTGATTTATGCTCATTCTTATGTGAGCTAAGTGGATAAGCTAAGGAGAGCAGCTGTATTAAAATCAGTAAACCACTCTGAAGAATCATGGAAGATTGTATGACATAGATGTTATTTAAGTCTGTCCACATTGTGCTACTTGTGTATTTCAATTATCTGCTTTCAAAGCTCAGTTCCCATGATCATAACTCTCCTTAAACCCTATTGGCTGCAGTTATTTGCTCTTTCTTTTTAAATGAATATATAATTTAAATAACTGAAGAAGTTTAACGAGCAATTTAATAAAGTTTTGACCAAGTGTTGTTTTTTAAGTTACAGCTTTATTATTTCTTTTATGGCTTTATCTTTCTTTCTGTGTGTCTTGTAGGAGAAAAATGCTGCAGGTCCAGACCAGGATAAGACAGCCATGGACCTGGCTGCGGAGCAGTTGCGCCTGTGGCCAACTCTTAATAAACAGACACAGCAGGAGCTAGTCCAGAATGAGGAAAGTACAGTTTTCAGTCAGGCAATTCATTTTGCCAACCTCATGGTTTACCTGCTGGTACCACTGGATACGAGTAAGAACAAGTTGCTGAGAACTTCTGCCACTGGTGACTGGGAGAGCGGAAGCAACAGCATTGTCACAAACAGGTGGGTGTCCAGGGGCAGTGGTCATCAGTCAGGATGGGCCATGGTTTGCATAAAGTGAGAATTTTTAATCTAGGAATGCAGATGTTAAAGACAAACAGGGTATGGTGAGAAAGAAAACAGCAGCCCCAAAACCATGCTGTTAGTTTTTATATAGCTGGAAAAAAACCCCGGTGTATGAATCTAAAATCAGGAAAGCATTTGTGTACTACCCATAAAATCACAATTTCTGTGCGACAGCTGCAAGGAGGAAAGGCACTGAGGTCATGAAAAGCATGAGGACTAAACCACAATGGCAAAGGTTAAATTACTAAGGAAGCAGGAGGAGTATGATGCCAGTTGGATTCCCGAGCATGCAAATCCAGGACATTTCATAACAAGCCTTCCTCCCTCTCTGTTGTCTTTATTATCACCTATCTGTACAAATTCCCACCTGATAAAATCATAGAACACCATGTGAGAACACTGATATGAAGTAAAAGACAGGCTATCAGGACAAAACTCCTCATGGAGTGACTGATTTCTGCTGACAAAACACCTCTAATCTCTATGCTTGTGAGTTGATTATGGTTGTGGTGCATGTTGCAATCGATGAATCTGGCCCTTGATATTATTGTGGGAGGCATTTTTAGATGTTCAAAGTGTATCTCCCACTGACTTGCTGCCTTATCTGATGCACAAAAATACTTCTCTTTATGGTCTTTTTAGATTTTGATTGCTTCGCTCTGCTCCCAAAATATGCATTTAATGTATCTTTTTTTTATATAACTGGATATTTGTTTACCACGGGTTGCAGTTACTGTACATGACTTTATGAAGGGAAGGAGCTCACTTCCAAAAAGCAGTTTTTCTCTTGTGGGCCTCTCTGCACTGAATTCGTAGAGGGAAAGTTCTCCTGTGTCATCATCCATGAAGTTTTGACCATGTTAATGCAGTGAAATGGCAATGTACTTGTGGTACCACCATATGCTTTTAGCAAGGTTTATGTGTCATAACTAGAAAGAAATGCACAGCTTGTCTGTGTCTAGCCAGGTATCATATGAGCATCAGCAGCTGAATTTTTCACACTTGACATGACTTTTATTTATATCTATAGTATTGCAGGCAGTGTTGCAGAGAGTTATGACACTGAAAGTGGATTTGAGGACTCTGAGAACAATGATGTTGCAAATGCAGTTGTGCGCTTCATCACCAGATTTATTGACAAGGTTTGCACAGAAAGTGGAGTCACCCAGGATCACATCAAGGGTCTGCATTGCATGATACCAGGTAGGAATGGTGAAAAAAAGGTGGTTTGCTGTATTTTTTTCTTTTCCTTTTTTTGCTAGTGAGACAAATGCACTTTCTTGTTTCAGTTACTTTCGGTTAAGTCAGAAAGTTAAATTTCTATTCCAGACTGTCATTGCTGTTGAATTTTAGATAATTATTCCCTTGATGTTTAAATTTAAGGATTTCAGAATATACAAGTTTTAAGGAGATTGCAGCTTGCTTTTTCACATTGTGTGAGACTTAAGGTATTACTGCTTTCCAGGCATTGTAGCAATGCACATAGAGACACTGGAGGCTGTCCATCGTGAGAGTAGGCGGCTTCCACCAATACAGAAGGCAAGTATTATGAAACATATTTGTATTCTTTGCAAGTATTAGAGTCGTGCAATGTAGCAATCTTTCTTTCCTCTCATAATGTTAGGAGGAAACATCAAAACGTTAAAAGAAAATTTCCAGCAGTGATAAATAAAGTGCTTGGCTTTGGTCTTATGAAATACAAACTTATGAAACTTTTAGAGCCAAACTTCTGATCATAAACAAGCTATTGCATGCCCACTGCTTTTTGAGATCCATTTCTCATAGTTGAGTCCAAACTCTATCTCCCTTCTTTGGATTCAGTCTCATAACAATTTTGTTTTGAATATTTTAAAAGCAAGTATTATAACTAGACTGATATTGCCATTACACTTACACTTCCATTTATTTGCATCAGCCCAAAATTCTTCGACCAACTTTACTGCCAGGAGAAGAATTTGTTTGTGAAGGTCTCCGTGTGCTACTGGATCCTGATGGCAGAGAGGAAGCTACAGGAGGATTGCTTGGAGGTCCTCATATCCTCCCTGCTGAAGGAGCTTTGTTCCTTACCACTTACAGAATTATATTTAAAGGCACTCCTCATGATCAGCTGGGTAAGAAAATCCAAACAGTGATAATTGGGGTCCTTCAGATAGGCAGAATTTTGAGCCAGCCTGTCCACCTATTCAAGCATTAGCATCAAAATGTACCTACCTCAGAGTATAATTTCTCATGGTTATCATATAAGAATAGCCTGTTGATATAGGTTTTTATTACTAGGTATGAAAATGATTGATTTTGATTTTGCACTTAACTACAACTTATTTCTTCAGATGCTAAAGGTTTGTTTATTCCTGCATATTGGTAAATATTTAGAGTGGTGTCTTCAGTACTTTATGTAATATAAAGTCCTAACATGTACATCTTAAAGGAAACTTCAGTAGAGTGTCACATGGCATTATGGGTTTTTATGCACTACCTAAAGTTGGAGACAGAAAAGAAGAACATTCCTGACCATACTTAAGTAATTTTTATAGCCTTTAGAGTGGACTTTGGCTAAGTATCTATATATCTCAGTTCCACCTTTAAAGATGGTCTAATATTGCTGCTTTGCAGAACAATGTTTTTAAGCTTCTTCACCACTGAGAGAGAACATACGTACCATGTGAGGTCTGCAGCTTTCACACTCCTATGTTTCCATTAAATGGTTTTTTTTTAGACATTGGAAAGGAAAAATATTCATGTGTTAATATTCTACCTAAAATTATTCCTTGTAAATGCAGTATTTTTTTAATAGGTAATGGAAATAGCTTTTCTAAATTATAAATTTTCATGTTTCGACATCTGCTGTTTCTAAGCATATTGTCATTCAGAAGTATAATTTTACTGTGGAAAGTTTATGGTCATATGTGAAGGTATTAATGTATATAATTTTGTTGTTTGCAAGTTGTATAATGCAATATGAAATTTGAATTGGCTTGAAAATGTTTCTTTACCTTTCACCAGCCTAAACTTTTGGGGTGCATTTCCATTGTGTAGAAAGACTCAGAAGGAAGGAGGATATTTTTCTAATCATCCCAGCTGAAATTCAGCAGAAATACAGATTACAAATAATGCTTTAGGAATTTACCAACTTTTCAGGTATTTTGCCTGAAGTTGATTCTGTACCATCATGTTTGTGTTGCTTCGTACTTACTCATTCCTATCTATTCCAATTGCAATGTGAGCAAAGCAGGTGTGATCCTGTGCTCTAACAAGTCCCTGTGTGTTGTGGTCCTCAGTTGGAGAGCAGACAGTGATCCGGAGCTTTCCTATTGCATCTGTTACAAAGGAGAAGAAGATCAGTATACAGAACCAGCTGCAGCAGAGTATGCAGGAAGGACTGCAGATCAGTTCAGCAACCTTTCAGGTAAAAGGAAGTTTTGTAAAAAATTATGGGACTACACAGTCAGCTCAATATACTTACGAGCAGCTCTTTGTCCTGGTATTTGTGAAGAGGCCGTTTTTCTGCCCTGTGAAGTCAATATAGAATGCAGTCCTCATAGAAACCCTGGCATTTCTTGGCCCAGTAGATATTTACAGAGGGTTCCATTTGCACGTTGGATTTCTTTCACTGCTTTCCTCACCTTCTGTTTTGGATCCAGTAAGGGGTTGATTTGGGTCCAAATCTCTTCATGTAAGTAGAAGCCTAGTAAACCAGTGGAAACATGCTTTCTCTCTCCTCCAGCTACATGAAATGAATATGGAAAAGCTGTAAGTACTGCTTCTTTTTCTCAAGACTTGTCACTTTACCAGCTTTCTGTTAAAATCCAGAAAGTCATGGTATGTCACACATGGAAGCTGCACTTCCAAGAATCTTTAGGGTAGCTACCATTGGCCAGGACCACTGAGCCTCTGTATGACTGGCACAGATCCTGGAATTTTCCTATCAGTATGATGCCCCTCAGTGTGTTCAACAGAAGCAGGTACTGCAGGGCAATTGACAGAGATGGACTTCTAAGAATTAGAAATCCTGAAGTCTTCCCTGAATTTCTGTCCTTGGTTGTGATCTTAAACTGTGGTCAAACCATAAGGGATCAAAAGTTGAAAGCAAAGAATTTTATATCATGTAAATTTCAAGTAAAATGCAGTACTTAAGATGTGAAATACTTTGTTGATTGACTGACTGGAGAAATACATTTTCATTGATACAAGTCTAACATTTCAAAAGATAACAAAACAGATCGTCAGCATTTTACTAGTTCCTTAAAATAATGGACATTATTTAGCTAATCATCCTGTAATATCCAATTCATAAGATTAGGAATGCAAGTGACTAAAAGAAGCAAAAAAAAAGTTGTTCTTGTGGACTTTTGAGGGGACTTTTATTTTCCAGAAATCTTGTTACCAGAATAGTTAGCATGCTTCAATGATGTGATAAATACAGACACAACTCAGTGTTTTTAGTGCTGGATTTGAGTCAAACATCATCTTTGCTTTTGTTTAGCATAGTTTTGTATTAGGTTAGGAGAACAAAAACAATCAGCAAACAGTTTACTCTCTGTTCCCTATGTAACAGCCAGAGTTCAGTACAGTATAAAATTGCCCCTCCTCTTTGTTCATTACTTATGATTTTCAGATGGTTTTGTGTGCAGTTTTGCTATTTAATCTCTTTAAAACTTCAGATTAGTATTACCCTGAAAGAGTGAAGAGCTCCTTTCAAGGAGGTCCTAAAACAACAGAGTTATTAGTCATTGGGAAAGTATTTACAAAACAAGTGAAATTAGAAAAGCACGGATGAAATCCACCTTCTAGATGGCAAGCAAAAGACATTCAAAAGGTATCTAGGTATGTGCTCAGAAGTAAAGCTCTAGGATATTTCTTTGTTTGCTTTTTCCACATGCTTGGAGTTCTTTTGGGCCTTTTTATGGATTGCGTATTTTCTTTTTTTTTTTGCCTGAGTTGTTGACTGTCTTCCTTTTGGATGAGGATGATTGGATGGAATTTATTTTTTCCCCAAAACTTTTCAAAAAAGCGTTTTTAGTCAAGTGGATGGATCAGTGTTGAATAGCACAAGGTTATTTCCTTTTTAAGGACCAGATGTCATGATCACATTTTTGTTATTAGCAGTTCTCTATCCTTTGCAAGGTGAGGCAAAACTTGGAATGTCTAAGTAATGGAAGTGTAATGGTTGTGACATATGAATTCTGAAATTGTTGGCTTGGTCAGAGTCTTTGAAGTCATTACCAACCGTAGTTCCCAGTGTAGGGGCAGAGCTGGCAGAGTATTTTCGAGCTTAGCTGTCCCATGTGACTAGTATTTGAACTGTTGTAGACATCTTAGTGCCAGCACTACTACTTGGATTTACCAAAATATTTTGTATTTGATATTATGAGAATTCCAGATGCTTCCTAGTGAAAATACCTTAGTATTAGGACACAGATTTAAAAAGTAAATAAAAAAATCTTTAAAATGTGTAATATTCCCTGAAAATAAATAAGATATATGTACATACATTTGTATTTTCTGATGGGCATAGTGTTGCATAAATATGGGAATTTTGCTAATACATTTTAGAATCTTTTAATTTCTGTAACGCTACAATTTTTTTTTTCAGTTTCTAACGTGTCATGTCTTTAATATACAGTTAATTAAAGTAGCATTTGATGAAGAAGTAAGTCCCGAAGTGGTGGAAATATTTAAGAAACAGTTAATGAAGTTCCGTTATCCTCAATCCATCTTCAGCACTTTTGCATTCGCAGCTGGGCAAACAGCACCACAGATAATTTTACCAAAACAGAAAGAAAAGAACACTTCATTCCGGTATAGTCTCTCTTTTTTCTTTTATTAGTGATGTTCTTGTTTTGTATTAGTCAAATACATTGAACAGTGTGAGAGCTTTGCACAAATGTAAATCATTCAAGCAGTTTTCAGGAATGTCAAAAGAAGTGATTGCTATTCTGCATTCCTTTGTGTTTCCTGAGTAAGAAGTAGATTAGTATGATACAGATGTTTATCTGGTATAGGAATTATATTATTTACCCAAATTTCTGGCTGCAATTGATTTGAACAAGCACCTTAGCATATTTTGAAACATAGAAAACATAAGTAACATCTTGAGCTACGCAACCCTATGCCAACATGGAAACAAGATTCATTGTGTATTACTTTATAGGTTAACAACCTAGTCTGGATTTTTTTTTACTTTGTGCATTTGCTCTAGTGGTTTTTAATTTAGAGTTTGAGCTTTGGGTCCTCTTTTGAGCTTTTATGTTATACGTTAATTTTACTGGACCAGTTGCATCATTAATCTATTCCAGATTGGTAGCTCCTGTGATTCTCTGGTGATTATTGCATTGTTGACACAGAAAAGTAGAATCCTGAGATAGTCATGAAATACTAAAACTTGTAGGTGATTTCTGTCTTTCCTGCCTTTACTTTGTCAGCTTTCTGGATTTATCACATTGCTAGCAAAATAAAAATACCTGGAGAAAGATGATATCTGCTCACTCATTACCATTAGACATTATAGACACACATTTATCTCAATAAAACTTGTGTTTAAAAATTAATATAAGAAGTATTTTTTAAAGTTTATAATTATTGTCTTTGTATTAAGTGTAAAATTATTACATAAATTTCATTTGCGTTCATCATAGAAACCTGTAAATGCCATTAGGGAGAATCATATGCATCTTTCTAAATAGTTTTATTACTTTGAATTTATAGTACCTTCTCAAAAAGCATTGTGAAAGGAGCAAAACGTGCTGGGAAAATGACAATTGGGCGCCAGTATTTATTAAAGAAGAAGACGAGCACAATAGTAGAAGAAAGAGGGAATCGCCCAGGCTGGAATGAAGATGATGATATCTCTGGTAATAGTAAACCATTTTTTTCCGTGTTGGGTAATAAGTCTGTCCTACTATGCTTCCTTTCCAGTATATTGAATTAGAAATGCTTTCAAGAAGGAATTGAAGAGTTTTCCTAGACAGGAAAGAGAAGGGTTTCAAATCTGTACATTTAGTGAATGTTTTCTTTTGCAATGATGAGGCAGAAGAGGAAGTTGGTTCAGTGGTTCAGGAAGTTAATTGCGGTGGTGTAGCAAAGTATGAGATTATTTTTTGATTACCAAACTATTTATTTGGAGTATCTTTTAGATATTTTTTTTTTACATCACAGTGGTGCAGATCAAACAGTACAGGAGCTTCCATTTATCTTTAGACATCTGACAATTAGTCTAGGATGAGAAAGCAGCAACTGGTGGGATGCAAGAATGAGCAAATATTATTGGAGAAGTTTGTGGGTGTAGAACTGACGGATAGTTTCTGAAAGCAGCAGAAGTCATTACTACTGAATATACCACTTCCCAAAATTTTGGTTGGAAGGATTTGGGGGCAGAAGGTAGAAAGGGATTTGGGCATTTTGTGCAGTTTGTGTGATGGTGTGGAGTTTGACTTTCTCCCCAAACCTTCTTTTCATCCCACGTGCTGCTTGCTGTCAGTACATCCTTATCTGGACCACTGCTAATTTATAATAAACCACTAGAGGGAACCAGATTCTCCTGTACATAAACAGGTGTTGTTTTGTCATACCATTCTTTCTTTTAAAAAAAACATAAGCATCTCAGATAATGAACTGTTTATCAAGCACTGATAATTTCTTCAAAACATCAAACAAGCCAAATTTTCTTTCTGAATATTTGGTCATTGACCAAGGCAATTTATGTGACTTGTGAGCAGATGTATGAAAG
The DNA here is from genome assembly GCA_013390005.1 of Calyptomena viridis. Classification (NCBI taxonomy): domain Eukaryota; kingdom Metazoa; phylum Chordata; class Aves; order Passeriformes; family Eurylaimidae; genus Calyptomena; species Calyptomena viridis. The sequence continues at coordinate 26,899 of WEIV01000352.1, read as the reverse complement.
TTGTCCAAAGCAGGACTCAAACACTGACTCTGTTCTCTTCGAAATGGAAGAAAGCCTTTCCAGATGAGCTAAAAAAATACTGATTCTCTTCTTTCATTCCAGATAAAGTGGTGAGAAAAAGGTGAAAAGAAAGGTTTAGAAAATACAAAATGTCCTTACAGTGCTGAAAAAGTACATTCTGAACTGAATTTCCAGCATCTTCCTTGGGTGCTGGGTTAGCATGCGTTCTGATGTTACAGATTCTTTGGGTCAGAAGCAATTCTACAAGTTGTGCCTGTGTGATTTTGGAGTGATTTTGTGTCCTTCACCCAGAATCACAAAGCACAGTCGTACGTCATTATTCATTCTTCCCTTGATAATGGAGAAATTTTAAGTTTTTGCATTGCTGATATACAAAACAGCTCTATTTTTCCATGAACAGAGGTGTTACATAAACATTAGTGATAATCTCTTTTTTCCTCCCCTAACAAAAAAATAAAAGCATAAAGCATGAGTCTTTAGGCCTGCTGTTTTCCTCCCAATGTTTTGGCTGGGAATGTGCAAGGTGACCAAGGGCTGAGTTTGCTTTTCTCTCCATACTGGCCTGTCAGGTATAGTCACCTCACAACAGTAGTGACTCTTTGCTTCAGACAGAGTACAAATAGGGGATAATCACTGACATTTCTCTTGTATTGACTGCTGTGGTTTTGCTTTGTTTTTGACTTGTTTGCAAGTCTCAAAAACTTCAGTTTTTGAGAAAGTGTGCAGCTCTACCAACAATGAATCAAACAGGAACTTTCTGCAGCAGATCTAAAGAAAGAAATGTTAAAGATAGGGTTGGAAGGAACTTCAGGAGATCAACTGGTCCATCTCTCTGCCCCTAGGCAAGATCAACATAATCTGTTCCTCATAGGTGTTTATCTAACTTTTTCTGAGAAGATAAAGGTTCACAACTCTGAGCAGCTCATACTGAAAAAAATATTCATTTAGCTTTTATGCTAAGATGCACACACACACAAAAAATTATACAGGTACTACTCCTCTAAATTCTGAATGTTGACTACTTCCAGTAAAATTTTAAATTATGTGCTAATTTTTATTTTTTTAAATCATTTTAATTTCCAGTTTTATGAAGTCCTGTTCTATGGTTAGGTCCTTATATTCTTTTCAGGGCCTCATTTATGAAGAAATACTTCTCATACCCACATATTTTAATGCCTGAGATGGTAGCAAGTAACTGATACATGCTGTGAGCAGTAAATCTGCTTTCAGAAGTATTTGGGAATAGTTGAAAGTGTCACTAATGGGCAGGTGGCAGGTTTTGTACTAAGACCTTGCTTGACTTGCATTTCAGAGTAGTTTGAACTTGTAACAGTTTTTTGTCTCTCGTGGTTAAAGGTTTTTCTGGTTTGGAAAGTGCAGCTGACCTGCATGGCTGAAGAAAGCTCCTGTTTGACATTGAAACTGAGACATGAAGAGACTAACAGTCATCTGTTGTGCAATTAGAACACCAAAACAGTTTTTAAATTGAACCAAGCCTTAAAAAAATTACCTCTTTTGAAGTTAGCTAAAAAAAAAAATGTGCAGTCCATTTTTGTCTTGAATGTGTAATGAATTCTTAAAGAATTCATAAAGAAATTGGAAATTTGTAAAGAAAGATGATCTGTCTGCTATTCAAATGAGTATGTGAGGTAACTTTTTCCAGGGTTTTAGCAGGAGAGGTGTCAGCCATGCCAGTCACAAGCACAGTAAGTAACTGAGATAGAGTCAGATTTCCTGACTAAAATGCTGTTTTGTTGTTTGTCAGTTCTATAAACTGTGGTTTGTAGGTATTGGTCCTTGCCATTCGGCACTGAAAGTAAGAGGAACTAATATTTTGTTTAGAAGAAAGTAGCATTGTTTTCTGTGTAACTGCTGGCCTCTCCTATCACAAACTCCTAAAGGTTTTTAACTTTAGTTTCAGATGACAGTGAGCTGCACACAGGTGGTACCCTGAAAGCATCAGAAAAATCAACAATGGAGCAATTAGTAGAAAGAGCCTGTTTCAGAGACTATCAGCGTTTGGGACTAGGGACTATCAGTAGTAACTCTTCTCGTTCAAAAACAGAATACTTAAGAATAACTGCACTGAACAGGATGTATTCACTTTGCAGGAGGTGAGTTTAACAGTTCAGTTAAGTAGTTGGAAGTAGAGACACATATGTGTATTTGCATAAATATATTTGCATTTCAAATCTATTCTGATCCTAAATAAAAAAACAAGCTTCAGAAAAAATTATAAATAACTTTTGTCCTCAAATTAAAAAACATGTGTTAAGAGTACATTCATGGAAATACCTACTTTAAAAATTTGTCACGTACTGAAAGTCACGTACTGTGTTTTAGTTCCTTTTTTTTTTCGTTGTGAAAGCTGATATAGTTTACTACCCCTACCCACAGAAATTTTTTTTAATACAAAAGCATATCTGCACGAGTCATGTCAGAAGACATTTGCATTCTCTAAAGCCAGTTTTGGCTAGTCATTGTTTTCATTATGGACAATGGGATCACCAGTTCTTTATGGCAGAAGAGCACAGAAGAAAAATACTAGATCCTTTCTTGTTTTCTGACTAACCTAGAGTACTGTTTTTGTGTAATCACCATGGAGTACTCTGCAAGTGAAGGCATTAAATCTTTCCATTTTCATTATGCTTCGAACATTATGCAGGCAACTCTTTCCTCCCCTAGAACTGCTGGGTTTTAATATTCTACAGGGGTTTTTTTGAAAATATAATTAATATCTGAGTGGATTACAAATCTAAGGATAGAAATATTTATCTACTGCTACATTAGTCTGGTTACTGTGTTTTAAAGGGTTCGATGATAAACATGGATATTTATTTTGTCTGAGGACTGTTCAATAAATATCAAAGAATTGAAATTACATCAACAGTGCTTATTATAGAGGAACAAAATTGTTTAGTAAGCAGTAACTGTTCCCTCGTACTCATTTAGTTTCTTCTTAACATGAAACTAACGCTTAAATTGATTTTCTTTTGAAGGAAATAGAAAATACTATTTCATACTGCTGGAATCCTTCTTGTACTAACATGAACACAACTACCATCTTGCTGAGTTTTCTTTCTTGAAGGAATTATATCACTGAATTTCCTAATCTCTCCATGTATTGTAATGTTTTAAAAAGAACACAAAAAAATGCAATTTCAAGCACACTCTTCCAAGGAATCTGACTGTAAAATTTAAGTGAATTTTGCCATAAACCAAAAACTGTTGTTTTCAGTGTGACACTTTGGGCAATCTAACATTCTTTCCTTTCAGTTCTCATATTTCATATACAAGTGTCAGAATTGCTGCATTATTTGCATGCCTCAAAATTCCGTTTTCTGTCATGCTGAAAAATATGGCTTCATTATAAACATGACAGATAGGAGATATAATAAGGAGAAAAATATTACCAAATGTCACCTTAAATGGAAAGTGATGAGTAGTGATAGTCTTGCAAATTTTTCATAATTCAAGTTCTATTTAAAACATAGTTTTCTTTACAAAGCAATGTATTTTCTAGGATTGGACTAAACATTACTTAATACATAATTAATTAAAAATAATTCCAGCAGTATTTTAAATCTTTCATTAAGATGTGTTTTCGCCTTGTAATTTGGGGTGGTTTTGAAAGCAGTTTTAATTGCTGTTGTGTTTTTTAACCCTTGTTGTCCCTACAGTTACCCAGGGCTGCTGGTTGTCCCTCAGTCTGTCCAGGACAGCAGCCTGCAGAGGGTGGCTCGCTGTTACCGACACAATCGCCTGCCCGTTGTCTGCTGGAAGAACACTAAAAACAGCACTCTGCTGCTGAGGTCTGGGGGCTTCCATGGAAAAAGTGTTGTGGGCCTCTTCAAATCCCAAAACACGCATCCTACGGGTGAGTCGATGCAGCGAGGCTTTCTGCACAGGGAATTTTAGGTGGAAATACTTCCTTTTCTAGAGAAAATCAGTGAGTGGATTGAATCAGAGTCTCAGGATCTGAATGGTTATCTGATATTATTAATTACTGAGTGTCAAGAAGGAGATCCCGGATAGTATAAAAGTAGTTAAAAAAATGCCAGTGGATAATTTGGATGGAGATTAGAGATGTACCAAAAGTCTTCAGTAGAATCTGATATCTTTTAAGTACAGTGCAAATTTCCCCCATTTCCTTTAAATTGCCTTTTTCCTTTGCAGTGGTTAATGTAATGAGTGCATGATGTCCCATTTAATAGAGAACTATGTAAAATATTAGAGGTTTTTTCATGTTTTTCATTGTAATACTAGTTTAACTTCTCTCTTTCTTTTATAACACACCTGAAAGGTTCTAGTTGGAATCTTTGCATTACGTAAATCTCTTCCTTTGTATGATCAAGATTGGACCAACACAAGATATATCAGAATAGTTAGTTTTTCAGAAGAATTAGGGCGACATTAATTTTGGAAAGAAGATTAGCTGACTTTCATAATTCACAGGCAGTGTTTGGGATACTTATTTTGACTGCCTGGAATTCCATCTCATATGCTGATAATTTTTTTGGAGTAAGTTCCGTGCCAAGAATGAAAAGACTCAGTATTTTCTTCAATCAAACCTATAGATTTTTAGAAATTATTCAAGAATTAGGGCATAATTTTTCTTTTTTTGAGAAAAAAGAAATGTAAGGTAGAATTGAAATACCAAAAACTCATTAAGGTATCAAAGGAATTCCTCTGTCTTGTTTATGTTTGCATTTCTCCCCAGGAATTATTAAAACATAATTAAAAGTTTTGACTCTACTGAAGTTTGTTCTATAGAATTTTTCAAAACCTGTAACAAGCATACTGTACACTTACATGCAAATCACATCAAAGTCGTTTAAAGATTACATGATTTAAGTATTTTCTATATAGTCTTCCTTTCCTTCACAGAGTATCTTTATGAAAACCACATATTTCTTACTTGTAAAGAGCAGTTTAGATCAGACACAATGAGGTTTTGTGTCTGTATCAAATGCACTCATGAATTCATGAATATTAGGCAATGTCTGGACTGGCCATTAACAGTAATTTATGAATTGCTATCTGCTGCATATTCATTGCTGATTGCATTGATTCAGTGTATCTCTTCCATGTTTTCTGGGAGCATTTTTTAGCTGAAGTGATGAGGAAGGTAATGAGTTGAAATTTATACAACGCATTTTTGTTGAAAGAATTCTTTAAGTGAATCAGTGGAGTACTAGCAGTATTTAACACAGCAGCTGCCAAAGCTAATGGCTACACCACTGCTTCCACAGGCTTAAGGTGTGAATCCTAAGCATGGCAATTCAAATGTTAGTCTTAAACTGATTTAATACCAGTTGTCTGAACTGAATTATTGGCTAGGCATCTTTAACTTGATGTAGATAGAATAAATTGAAAAATATCTGCAGGAATAGTCTTGAAATTATATAAAGACAAACTCTTCCATGTTTTCTGTAGTAGCTATTATTTCTTCGTACATGGAAGTAGGAGAGCTTTCTAAAACAAGATCTTCAAAGCCTGACTCATGAAAACATGTTTCCTCTATGTGCATTTATTGCTTCTGTAGGTGATTTTTTTTTTTATTTTATATAGTTTTTTATATTGCGCTTGCCATACTTCCAGAATTTTAGGCAGTAGGTAAACTGATTTACAGTAACTGTATCTGACAGAAACTCAATTCTGAAGTTACTGTTTCTTTAAAATGTGGGAAAAAAAAAAGGAGACAATGAAGTTGAAGCTTGGTGAAACAAACCTGATCAATAAAGGTAGTTATACACAGGTGCCTCAGGAGGAGTTGCCTACAATGAAGGAAAGCTGAAAAGCGCATTGTGATGCAAACTGGGAAGACAAAGATATTCTGCAGTTAAATTGAAGTTGACAGATTCATACATTCCTGTTGGATNAGTTGTGATAAAGCTTAATAAACAGCAAGAAAAACTGAGAAGCTGCGAGTTTTATTCCTTTATGTGGTACTGGACTTTGATAATAAGAAGAGGTACTCTAACAAACAATCAATAAGTACTTCGAGACATTCCTAAGCAGGATTTCATAGGAGTAGATTTTTACTAGTCAGTTCTGGATTGATACACAGAAACAAGGATGACCTGCTGGAACTTAATGAACAGTTTTGTGATTTCCTGGTACATGGTGTGTTAAGAAAGTTTTCAAAGCATAGTTAGAGATCAATATGTTATATAAGAAGCACAGAACATATTTTTTACAGAAATTACGCGTAGTACTGAATTTCTATGTGGAACTAAACTACCTATGCAACAGAATTGTATTTAAAAAAGGATTGTTAGCAGATGTTTGAATATGAGATGGAGAGTTCCTGTGAAACTTGAAAGTTTCTGTATTACACTTTGACCTTTCTGGGAATTTTGTTGCAGAGCCCTGTAGTTGTAAATTTTCTAACATTGTTCTAAACGTTCTACACCTAAATTAGCACGTATTGGTCAGCTACCCTGCAGGAAAATCATTTGTGCTTTTCTTGTATGTAGTAACAGTATCCAAGAGAATGGCTGGATTGTTGACTGTATTTGGATTTGTAAGATAAAGATGGAGCAACCTGTGAGCAGGCATATTAAAGTACATATTAGCAGTGAGGCAATCTTATTGCATTGCTAAGCAATGCATTTCTTTCCTGGGATTTATGAAATTGCTACTGGGATCTCTATCCCCATCTTTTGCTTCAATCCACGTTGCTGTGATGACCTTCATGATACAACATTTAAAGATTAGTCAGAGATCCCAGTTCACCTGTGCAGTAGGGGGTTCATGCTTTTGAGTCACCAGTAGTCTGTCACCTCTTTATACTGCTGTTAAACTGTGTGTGATGGGATGACTGGTGGTAAGGATGAAGGGCAAATTTTCCATCTCTAGTCTTTCATAAGGACATTTTTGCCCTCAGTCTTTAATTCCGATATCTGCCCAGTTCAATGGCAGACTTTCATATAAGTCAAGCTGTTGGTCTTCTGAATCTTCTTCCTAAAACACACACAATACTCTTCAGAAAAGAAAACTTTGTAAGTCAAGTGGTATGGACATTATCTTTTCATTTAGATGTTTCATTTTCTTTCACTTAACTAAAGTGTTAAGACCTAAATTGACTTTTCGTGGCATTGTTTCAATGACTAGGGGACCCAGAGATCATTCCAGTGGATTTCAGGATATGCAAACCCCACTTAGGAGTTGAAGAGGAAAAAAATGTTCCTCTTCAGGGTTTTTCCACTTGCTCAGTAAGAAAGAGCATGATATTTCCTGCATGTACATTTTCTAATCGCTTTCTAATTGTACTTTCAATTCAGACACTAATTTTAATAGGGTTGTCTTGAAATTTCGTTTGCCATCTCCTGCTAGGTAAGTTACTGACTATTACTCTCCAGCACAGAATCTGATTGGATTATCATCAGAGAAAATTATTTACAAGTGGCCATGGCTGTTTTGTCAAAAAGTGCTCAAACAAATCAAAAAAATCAAAGTCTTGGCTCTTGTGGTCAAAATACCAAATCCAGTTTAAGCAGCTGTGAAATTTTTGTTCTATAGCAAGTCCCAAGGTGGATAAAATAAACTAGAATTCCAAAATTTTTGTTTGTAATTTGAAAAAAAAAAAAAAAAAAGATGACTTACTGATATTAGACACTTTCTGTAGTATGGTCCAGGACTTGACCTTCATCTCCTTTCCTTCCTTGAAGTTCTTGCACCTGGACATAATGGATGGAGGGGTTTTGATTTTTCTTATTTTCGAGGGTTTTTTTCCTTGGTTCTTTGTTTTGTTAGTAGTTTCCTAAATTTTTATGTCTTAAGATTGTCTTAAGTGGACTTATTTAACTTCATTACTTTCTCAGAGCATCATACCTTCTTCACCTTGCTTTTTCTTTCTCTGTCCTATGTTTTTAAATTGTCTGTTTCCTCTCTGGCTTTGCTTTCATCCAGTCTTTTGGAGTCTCTCTCTATCTGAAATGGTCCTTCTCCATGTCTCCAGCAACTTAAGCAACATCTGTAACAATTGGAAAAATGGTTCTGTTTATGAGATCTGTAGTCATCAGAAACAACATGCTTGGAAAGGATTATTCAGAGGTTTTCAGAGAAGGAATTGTGGTACTCACAACAGTGCAACCCCTCCCTCCTACAAGTTACCTAAGCATGTGGAAAGACAATTCTGAAGTTACCTTCTGCTGAACTGATGAAGGACTATCATTGGGGCATAGGAGTGCCACTTTTCATCACTGGAGATCTCTTAAGGTGTATTATCCAGGTGTGCAAGCCCTGTCCATCCTCTTTCCTCTCTTCTGTATTCCATTAAGAGAGTTAGGTTCTGGGGACAGAGTACCTGAAGGACACATGGACTGTGTCCTTTGATATCTCTAATGCAGCAGAGTGCATGAACACTGGTGCCTGGTGTATGTAAACTTAAGTGAATGGGCATCTCAAGGAGCCTCTAGGTACAGGTATGTAAGCTTTTTTTTTTCTGGAATGAGGAAGAGCTGCTTGAGTATGGTTTTAACTAAATTTTGTAAAAGAAGCAGTTCTGTTCTCTGCACATTTTTCTAAAAGGCTGAAATTTCCTGACGAGTAGCACAAACTTAGAAACATTACTTTTTGTTTGAAGAGAGAGGGGGGGATGCTACGTTATCTTCACTCTGTTTGTTTTGATGACTGGCTAATCATGGATGTTTTACGTAGTGACCATGAGGTAACAGACTGTTTCACAAGTTCAGCTTTGTGTGGAATGCAAGAGAACACTGCTGGGTCCTGCTCTGCAGCCAGGTGATGAACACCTTTGTCATCAGAGGAAAGGCATTTTGAACATGTGATAGACAAACTACGACATTTTCAGTGCCCTCCTTTACACAATAAGCTTTTTATTTTGCTATTCTATGTATTTATAAATTGTATTTTTGAATTTTAATGTATTCCATTCTTCTTGTGCCTCTAGCTCCCACTTCTTTAGAATCTTCAAGCAGTATAGAACAGGAAAAATACCTACAAGCCTTACTGAATGTGATATCCGTCCACTGCAAAATGAATGGCAGTAATACTCTCACTGTTAGCCCAACCATTGCTCTGTCTCCAGGTAAAATTGGTTTGTATAGTGCTTTTCTATGGTTAAGTTGAAGGGTGAGTTTTCTCTGAGTTGGTGTTATTTCAATGTGTTGTATGAATTCTGTGGTTTCTTTATTGTTAGCCTTTCCAGATAGCCTATTCACTCTTAGTTTTAGAGAATATGTTCTGTATGTAAGGGATATTTATAATCCTTCCCAAAATATTTTTGGTATTCGTGTTGTCAGTAAACAATTACCACCTGTGGGTCATAGTTCTTGATGGAATTCACTGCAATGTGATGGTCAGTCTTGAGGCATTAGTCATTTATTACAATTGTGGAAAAAATAGAATAAAGTTCTCCAGACTGTCAAGATGCCAAAACATTCCAGTCAGGGTTTTTTGTTTGTTTTTTTAAGATATCAGATAGACAATTGCATTATATAACAGAATCAAAAGTACAAAAATAAAGTCTTTTATAACAAATGAAGCATGTTGCAAACTGCATATTGAATGAGAGACTGCCACATTGAAGAGAATGCAAAATATTGCTCTATTGCATATAATGAGGAAGCATGTGATTGCAAGCTCAGATTTTACATAGATAACACTATTTAGCTGCAGCAGCAATGGAAGGCATATAGGCATTTTTATGTGTGTGATATAATGGGTTTCTAACGTAGTTTCCAAATAGAGCTTTTCTTACAGTGAAAACTCTTTCAAAATACACTATTTGAGTTATGCATAAGTGGAACGATGAAGAAATTAATCCTTTATTTCAGTTATTTTGTGATGAAACCTGGTAAGGTTAATGTGAGGGTGGCCCCAACATGTCAGAAATGACTATGTGACTTGAAATTGTGTCTGTCTTGTCTTATTCAGTTGGTTGTAATTGGCCTAATACTGCCAAACAGTGGCTTTTCTTGTAAAGTAACACAATTCTTGAAGTGTGCATGCTTTGCTTCATTTATTGTAAAATATGTTGATTGCTTAGCTGTATCTAACACCTCCATACACGTCTGTCTTAAAAAATAAATCTCAAGTACAAGATTGGCAAGAATTAACTGTATTGTCTGAGAAACAGCATTTTATCAGTTATATTAAGTGTTAGTGTGGTTAACTCTGTAGTTTTTTAATCCTCTATTCTTTTTTTGGCCGACTTTAGGCACTGAAACGAGGGCTTCAAGGATGTCTACTGTGTTTAAGCAGGTAGTGCCAGGACATTTGGATGTAAATCTATCCAATAGCTTTACTCGAGGAGGTTAGTAAGACTAGCTCAAAGTCTATTATTTGAAGTAATATATCATAAGAAAAACGACAAGTAAAATAAAGATAATTATACTCGTTACTGATTCATTGCTCTGTGAAACAACAGGACAGAAATTACAAATTAGCCTCAGTCTATAGCTTTATCTAAGTGTCTAATTTCTGTTCAAAGTTGGTTTCATGTTGGAATTAGTGAAAACTTAAGCACCCGATTAGGGATTATGTTTCTAAATAATTTGGGATTCATCCATGATTTTAATTTGTCTATGTATGGCCTGAAAATGCAGACTTTTATATTAGCATTTAATACACTTTAGAATCTCCAACTAGAGATGAATTCATGAGTGAAGCTTATCTGATGCTTCATAAAGTTACAAATAATCCATGTGAATAATTTGACTCTAGGTAGTGGGGAGTTATGTGTCATGGGGTAATAACTAGGGAGATACAGTGCATTTTTTTGAAAGAGTTATTCTTAGGTACAAGGGCTCATCAGTGTCATTTCTACAAGGGCCTTTCATGCTGTTAAGTGGATTCCAACTCCTTTCACACTTCTAGTCTGATGAAATTGTTAAGATTTTTTTATTTATGCAATACATGCATAAATAAGTGTGCCAAATTCCTTAAATATTGTTTGTTAAGATATGGGTTAATCTGTTTCCTAAAAGGGAGCATTTTATATTTGATTTATTACCTTTTAGTCCTGAGAGCTCCACTTACAGTTATTTCTAAGCATCTAAAAGTTACTTTACTTCCTTTTTGATACCTCATCTAAAATTAGTTAGATCTATGTTGACCTGCTGAGGTCTATTCCAGCCTAAATCTTGCTGTGTGATACAAAGCCTGTAGCTTCCTGTGGGGAAGGATAAAACAGTTTTGTAAATAAAGACCTTCAAAAATAGAGATGGGATTAGGGAAATGAAAGAAGGAAGAACACAAGAGAGAGGGAGAAAGGAAAAAGAAAGGAAAATGCTCAGAGCTGTATAGAGAAGTGATGTGAGAATTGTAGCAGAAGGAAAGAGAGTAAGGGCAGGAGGAAAAATGGTGATCACCAAAAACCAGAAAATGTTGTGCATTTTCATTAATCATAGTATATGCATATTTATTATATAAAAGTTTTGGTTTATGATCCCTGCTCACTATCTTGTTACAGTATTGTATTGTACATGGAGGTGAAAAAGCCTAGTGATTTTAACTGGCTAGGTGAAATGATTAGGGACTGAAGAGAGCAGGAGAGAAAGTGCCTGCAGTTATTAGATAAACTGATGGCTGTGCCCAGGCTGACTTAGTACTGACGTGGTGAAAATGCTGGGTAGCTGACAGCAGATGTTTGGTTGTGTTCCATCCACTTGTGTTGGGACAAAAGCACCAACAGTGAAGTGGTGCTGAGGGGCAGGGAAGGTGCTCCAGATAAGTAAAGGAAAGCTTGCTGGTTCACTGCATGGAAGTTGTCTTTATTTAATAAAAGGATTACTGAAATAACTGGTGCTGGTTTCTAGGATTAGAGTTTGTGGTAAGTGTGATAGGATGAGTTTGTTGCTACTCAGGGAGAAAAAAAAGGAGCCTCGGGGCAGTATTAGGTCACAGACATGTTTTGTTGGACATTGAAGTCTCTTGGCTAAATTTCAGCAGTAATCAGGAAGAGGGCAGAGAAGTTATCTTGTGTCTTGCTGGATTGATGCCACTCCTGCTCTCTGTATCTGAAAGGTGTCTATTCACAGTTCAGCAGGATATGTGGGGACTTTGCTGAAACATAAGAATGTTTGACAAGTACAATGGGAGCCCCAGTGAAGGTGAGAAGTTGACAGAGTAAGAGGGAACAGAGAAAGGGAACATCTCCCTGTAGAGAAGGTTTCTTAGATAGGCTGACACAATTCTTTTAAAAGAAATTCTAAAATATACAAAGTATATAAAATCTTTGAATTGTTTTCAAATTCGTTATTGCAAAGTTATATTTCATATGTGAAGTAGCAAACAGCTATGGATTATGTGGTATACTGTACAAAATACAATAGCAGTATTTTAGTGGTTTGGATTCTGGATCACTCTTTCTCTCCTTGTTTTTATTATCACACATACCAGGGCTCAAAAACCAGGTTCAGCTATGATTTTTAACACCAGTTAAAAATTACATTTTCTATTTTTTGTGCCAGACAATGTATTTTAAATACACATTCTTTTAAAATGTAAGTTAAAAGATGTGTTCTAGTGCTTGAGTAGTATTTCTTATTTTTTAAAATCATCAGTGTTCTGAATACTTATCAATTGTTCTGAATATTTGTGTTTGTGTCAAGTTTGGCTTTTACTTTATCTGGAACATTGTAACAAAGTACTTGGCCAAAGCCCAGTCAAGTTGGTTTTGATCTTAAATATTTGTTCAAATACTTATATTTCATAATATATTTTCATTCTTGGACCTTTTTTTTGGCAACACCTTCGTTGATATCTTTCATAAGTATTGTAAGTTCACTCAAAATCCATAGCTTTTCCTCTTATATTACTTTATAAGTATAGTGTTGTTCTACAGAGCAGCACTTCTTACCTGGCATTGTTGTGTAATTTAGTAGAATAAAAGGTTTTCTCAGTATGATTTGCTGCTAATGGAAAAATACTAGGGTATTTGTAATTAATAAATACAGACCCAACTCAGAGAATTATTTTAAAAGCAGGAGACATTAACATTTTGGGTATGTTTTAATAGGATATTTGTATTAAAAGAGCTGGGTTGTGTTGACATGGTTTTTGAGCCAAAGATAAACACTGATAAACATATAAGGCTCCCACTGAAAATGAGAATTTTTGTAAGGGAAGAGAGAATCTCTTCATATGGTAGATATTACGTGTTTTCTAAATTCCATACTTGTACACAGTCCTTTAAAAATGTTTGTAGGTGCATGGAATTAACATCTTGCACTCTGCTTTGATTTTGAGGTCCATCAAATGATGCACTTAATGTCCCTAGACTAAAACAGTTTTTTATAAAAGGCATTAAGGTTGGGATTTTTAATTAAGCTAACTTTCAGCTGGATAGAAGCTTTCAGTGAAGTATTCAGGAGAATGATTTAATCACTACATTTCCTTTGGTATTGTAATTATGGAAAAACATATGATGGCTCTGCTACATGTTTGAAGCTATTGCAATGACAATGAAAATTATTCCTTTTTGATAAATGGATGCTTCATTCCCATTTTATTGGTTTTGTGGCTTGATAGATGTTTTGTCTTGTGATGACTAAGATCTGTGCTGTCTGATAAATCATGTACTGTAAAGAAATGCAATATATACTAGATCTTTGGAAATTAATAAGTAACCCTTTTCTTTTCTCCTGCAATGTGTTTCGCTGCAATGTGCATTCCATTCCTCCTCCTTCTGTCTTAACTGTTATCTGCCAGTGCTTGGGTACAGAGATAAATGTTTCACTCATTCAAATTCCAAATCAGCAACTAAGGAAAGAGTCCATCAAGGTACTGTATTCTGTGTCCTAAAAGCACATTCTTTTCTACCATCTTCATAACTGCTACAATATCTTAATATATTCTAAAGTGACACTGACAGACAGCCTTGATTCTGCATTAACACAATTTTGGATTTTTTTAGTTCAGTGTTGTGATGTTATTTTGTTTTGGAGTTTTTTGGCCATTGAATGTATGATGCAGTGACACTGATCTAATAGACTGATATGTAGAAAATTTTCTGTGTGGAAATTTTAAACAGCGAAAAATTAGTTCTAGAAACGAGTATTTAGTGTTTCTACTGCTTTAGTAAAATAGCTAAGAAATACTGACACCTACCTAGTGAATGAATTTCTTTCCATAATTATTGTTAATGTTAGTGAACAGAGAAAAGTTGACTTCTGCCAAATCAGAAAGTCACAATAATGCAATATATGCCAAATGATGATAGCCAGATACTGCTAACAAGAAATAAGCTACTAAGCAATATTAGAATAGAAACATAATCGTGCCTTTTAATCACTGCTGTCCATTGCTGGTAATCATGTTCATCTGCATGTATTTGCAAACAGTTTTGTTGCTTTTGATGTGCTGCAGGTGCTAATGATGGCTGCATTTGTGAAATGCTCCAAAGTGTCACTGTGTGTTTTTGTATGGATCATCTTTGGGGACATCAGTCTGTTGGAGCTGGCATTTTTCATTCCAAATGAACGAGAAATTATTTCTCCTATTAAATGTTTTTGTGATTTCTGTTTAAGTCTTTATTACTTCATTTGTAGAACAACAGTTTATACTAAAGACACTATTTTACTATTGGAGGTGTTTTATAAAACTGGCTGGCTGTGAAGTGGAAGCTGTTTAGAACTGCTACCAATTCATGGGCTCCTGGCAGCCTTTCTCAGTTACTCCAATTCCTTTGCTCAGATCTCAGACTAACAGCCAGACAAACTGAGCTGCACAGACAAGTCCCTGTTGAGGATTACTGTACAGAATTATTTTTTAATAGAAATGTAATCCTGCTTCTAAAAAAATAGAAAAAAAAATTTTGCTGGTTGAGCTATCTCAGTGGAATTTACTGTTATCTGCAGCTTTTTTTTGTCCTATGCTGGAAATGTTAACTATGCATATTATTGGATTTTCCTGAAGAGGGTGGGGTGTTGGTCCTGTAGTGTCTAAATTTCTACTGCTGTGAGGTATTTCTGGTGCCTCTTTTGAATATCTTACTTCGCAGTTTTAGGGACAAGAGTCAATTCTGATAATCTGATTTAGCGCATATTGGGTTAAATAATTTCATGCTGCCATTTGAACACCAAATTTAGTATACTTTAAGGGATTTGATTTTCAAGTAGTGCTATTTACATTCTGACAATTCGGCACCTTTCACATACCTCATATATGGTACACACAAAAACAATCTCACAAAATCCTCATTATTAACTGAGGCACAAGAAATAAAAAAGTATTTATTACTTGTCTTTTCTTCTGGTAGCACTAAACAGGCTTTGCCAATCTGATTTATTGCTGCTTTATCACAAAAACTTACTTAAGCATGGTAAGATTAGAGCATGTCTGTGTGCTGTAGAAATTTCCTCCTCTGGAAATGACAATACAGCTGCAGCAGCAAGGTACAATATGCAAACTAAAAGTGCTGTTGAGGGGTTGGTGTGTTGTCATTCACATATTGCTGTGCTGCTTTCAGACGCAAGTCCATGGTTTCACATCACACCGCACTGTTTCAAGCTCAAGTTGTTGCTACTTTTGGGATGTCTGTACCATGCCCTGCTGCCAGAGCAATGTAGGGCTGTGATCTTCTAGGCACCCTTCTCTCTGCTCACACAGCTGCCCCACAGTCCCATCTGCTACAATGTGATTAAAAGAAGAACTTCCTTAAATTCACTCTAATTGTAATTTCTAATTGTAACTTCTAATTGTAATTTCTCATTAGAAAAGGACAATTAAAAACTAAAATTTGTGGCATTCTACATTTCAGTCATGGCATTTCAAGGGTCAGTATGGAATACTTTATCTTGAAATGCAGTATTTGAACTGATCATCCTTACATACATTCTCAGTAGAGTATGATATCATTGATACTATTACATTGTGTAGGGTGAAAAGAACATAAGAATTTTAGGTGTAATAGGGAATTTTAAATTATACTATTCCATTTTTGAAGGAAGTATTATATTCTTAATAATAAGACTTCTAAAATAATGTACCTGTGACAAGGAAACACTTAAAACTTTTATCCCGCTTTCTGAAAAGAACAACACTAGCAATTTCATTTCCATGCAGTTAAATAGACATTCTTTGCAAGTTCTGATTCATTTTATCATTGCATTACTGATACCATAGCAACTATTTTCTCTGCAATAGAAAGTGCTGTGCAGAGTTGTATAGTCTCTTAGGTTACATGACATTGCAGTAGGATGGTTTTGGCAATTTTTGTTACGAAAATATTTCTTTCTGGTATTTGTTGTTAATTATGTCCTGTGAGAGATGCATGTGACATGTTTAAACACTCTACTTCCCGTATGTTTAAGCATATGCCTTAATAATTATGATCTCCAGTATCTCACATGAAGAGGTTTTTAAATATTTCTCATCCCTATGAAGGTGTGTGGGCGAGTCTTCGTTCAAGCAACAGATTTATCAACACTCAGACTCCATTCATTGATGTTGGTGCAAGACTTGCGGGGAAAGATAACACCCCTTCCTACAGTAGCAGCACTTTTCTGCAAAGTCAGCTCTTGAGAAGACAAGCAGCCCTCTATATATTTGGAGAAAAATCTCAGTTACGGGTAATGGCAATTATTTTTTTTTATGTTAACATAACATAACTTTTATTTGGCTCAAGTTTAATAACCCCCATGTTGTTAAAAAGCAGTAAATAATACTCTAGATGGATAAATCTCCTGAAGGTGTAAACTCTTATGAGAAGTATTTCTATGTGTAGAATAGCAATTAATCATGTATAACTAAGTGGGGGTGGGGGTGGTGAAAATCAAACTCTGTGGTTATGTAATGCAACAAAGGTAACATAAATTAAAATACTCTAAATTATCTTGAAGAGCAGTTACAGATGAGCATCAAACAAAAGTTCTGTGCACAGAGCTCTACTTTTGGTCAAGTACTGAGAAATATCTTGCTAGGCACCAGAGCATCCTGCAGAGCTTCGTATTCAGAAGTCACCGTGTCTTTGCTGTCTCTGCTGCTGCCCTGCCCAGTGTCACTGCTGGGATAAAGCTGAACGATGGGATTGCAGGCAGATGGAGCAGCAGTGGAACTTGCTGCCCCTTCCAGATACCATTCAGACCTATTCCAGTGGAAGTGCTGGAGCTCAGTATTTACAAGTTCTTGCTTTCGGAGGTATACTTAATTACACCTAAATACAGACTTCTGTACTCTCTCATTCTGCTGACTGCTCATCTGATGTTCAGCTGAGTCTCATCCCTGTGATTTCTATTTTTGGAAACATGGAACAGACTTTTTTAGTGACTTAAAGTCAATTTTATTTTTCCTGGTGTGTTGAAATATATTATGAAGGAAGTGGAATGTTGTTAGTCAGGAAAGCAATTACCAGAGAAGACAACCTTCATTTACTGTGGGCAGCACTTAAACTCACATTAAGCCAAATTGATTTGAATAGAACTCTAACTATCCTGATCTGATTACATGAAGAGGGCCATGATGTCTACAGTTTCATACACCTTTTTGGGTAGATTTTAATATTTTAGATGCTGTTGTTTAAGCAACAGGTATCCTCTACATGAATTCTCAGTAGTTTCACTTGTTTTCTGAAAATGCAGATTTTTTTTTTAAAGTCTCTGCATTCAAAGATTGAAAAATCAATTGTCTTCTACCATCTTAATCACAATGTGAACATACATAAAATAATATGTTTTTTTTTTTTAAATACATAACTTCCAAAGACATTTATTGGTAGTATGAACATCCATCAGTATTCAATTCTTTCTGAAATTATGTTCTATCAGAAGGTGAAGGTTTTGTGCTGTACCAGAGTAATGCATCAGTTATATAGAATAAAATTGCCATAATCCAATAATATCAACTATTTCTATTTGTTTTGATTTCTTAATGAATGATAAGAGTTCAATCATGCATCTAAAGTTGTATAGCAGAAACTTCAGTCTCCTGCTTTGAAGTGACCCTTTAGGCCACTTGTGCAGAACATGGAAGCTGGTTAATATATCATTAGTCACAAACAGTTGGGGATAACATGCTAGTGCTCAGTATAATTAAAACATTTTTAATACATTACCACAGAGATGGATATTATTATGCAGAATATGAAAAGAGATGACAATTCTATGTACAAGCAACAAGCATTGGACAAAATCAAAATGAAATAGTCTGAATTACAGGAAGTTATATACAACTTGGAAACTTGGAGGATGATTTTATTACGCTGGACGATTTCCTTGTTGGTTTAGAGCTCATGGAATTTTACTTTTTTGTTTGTTTTGTTTTGTTTAATAACAGTTTTGCAGAAGATTAGTCATCTCTGGGCATTTTTAAGGAAGAATGTATTGTGTTGGCAAATGTAAGAATAAAATTACATAGAAGGTTTGAAACAATCACTCTTATTGATTTGTAAATATAGTCTATAAATTCAATTCAACTTTTGTTTTAGTATAAAGAAATTGGTTGATTTTTGATTGTGAAGTATTTTCCTGATTTTTGCTAACATCCTGTGAGCTTGGAATTTTTTCTTTATAAAGGGCTTGGCAGAACATGCATTACTGAGATAGATTCCTATGTGGACCTGCTTTATTCTGCTAAATATCATGTCACATAAATTGGTGATACAAACAGGAATATACATCATTTTAAGGAAATGGTGCTATTTTTCTCAATTTCTTTTGTTATACATCATTACCACTTACCATTCTAAGAAAACAAGTTTTCTAGTTGTGTTATTGAATTTATTTTTGAACCATGCCAAAATACAAACAGACTTAAACCTGGGCTTTCACTTTGCTACATTTTCACTTGGCATCCTATGAAGGAGCTTAATGAAGATTATTTGCAGGCCAAGTTTAATTCAATGAAAGAGCAATTTCTGAAGAAAACTTCTAAAGTTTGGCATGGACATCTTCAGTGATGCTTCATACTTGAGAATTGTTTTTCCTAATCATGTTCTGCATATTATCCTTTTCATCATAGTCCATTGTTTTAGGGGTTTTTTTTCAGTTAACTAACTTGTTCTCTTAATTCAGTCCTCCTCTCTTATTGCTCATTCTCTAAATGCAGTAAGTTAAGTAAAATGTGTAATTCTGCTAGGAAACAATCAGGTGTTCTCAGCTATTCTGTGCTGAATTGGGTACTTCAGACTAACAACTATCTCAAGGTACAGCGACTGCTGAGATGAGTCAACTAGTTTGCAGTTATGGGGGTTCTTTTTGGGGTTGGGGGTTACTTTTTTCTGCTTTATTGAACTCCCAGAATCTGTGCTGCACCGTTGGTATGTCATCGATACAGTTATTTTAATTGTTATTTATTTATTGTTAATTTGCTTTGAAAGTGCTAAGTACATTATGTTGTATATGAAGAACTCAACAGATTTGTCCCTCAACTTTGGTTTTTCACTGCTGTGACTACTAGAATTTTGAAAAAATGACTGCTGTGCAGTACATTCTACTGTTATGAGTAGTAGATGGGTACCTTTTTTTATGGCACATTTTGCAAGTCGTGTAAGGATTTTTATTATCCTGGACAGGTGAATTAAGAATTGAATTATTTAGCAATAAAGTAGGCAAGACTTTGGGATCTAAGGAGACTGTCAGTGAAAAATATGCTTCCCTTTTAAACTGCATCTGCTGTTGTCCTTTTCATACAGGGGTTCAAACTTGATTTTGCTTTGAATTGTGAATTTGTTCCTGTTGAATTCAGTGACATCCGACAGACAAAGGCAAGCTTTAAAAAGCTGATGAGAGCTTGTGTTCCCAGCACTATTCCCACTGACTCTGAAGCAACATTCCTTAAAGCTCTTGGAGAGTCAGAGTGGTTCCCACAGGTAATTTATATGACAGATACTTTTGATAATCTATATGCAGTACTGCTCACACAAAATAAATTTCAGGCTCTTCAGACAGAGAACTATTGTGTTCTAACCAGCTGTTCTTCTTTCTTCATTGTAATTACTTTGCATACTGTCAATTCTGTCATTGCATAAGCATTATTGCTTTAATACAATCATAACATTTACAAATGTGGGAGGCTTTTTTTTAACATAATTTATGTTTTATAACATGGAAGAGCTGCAAAAGTAGAGGTGACTGGTTTTTCTGTCTATATAAATTTATGGTCTTGTTTTTAGCTGTTTTTTATTATTTTATGTATTTTAAAAATCAGAAAAGATATGTAGAACAATAAATGAGCTTTTTGATTTTAAAACCAGTATTCTACTCCTCATATATGTTCCCACCCTGAATTTTGATATGCACAAGTTAACAAATAAGGAAATGTCTGTTGTCTGTTGTGGAACATGGAGAAGTGTTTGTGGAGAAGAGAGGATTTTATGTGTGTTAATCTGTTCTCTCTGAATCTGTACCTGTACTTCCCTGTCTCATGTTCCCTTTACATAAATATTAACCAAACAAAGGCAAGATTGGAACAAACTTTGCAAGATTCAAATGAGGAAGTATGTGGGAAAGCCAGCTCTAAATCTAAAACCATTTTAATTNTATAGAGCAATAAAGAAGATGCATGGGTTTAGAAGTGGTGCTCTTTTCAATCTTTTTCTATAACAAATTGCAGGAAAATTTCTTAAGGGTTTTTTTTCCTAAATAATGGCTGTTGGAATGCTCAAATGAATCAAGATCTTTCTGTCACAATTTCCATGGTGATATTAATCAGTTTGGTGGTTTT
>WEIV01000351.1:84726-142553 GCA_013390005.1 Calyptomena viridis | reverse complement strand
CCAGGAGCTGCCTTTGCTCCCTCTGTCCCTGTCTCAGGGCTTTCTGCCCAGGGCACAGCTGTGGGGTCAGTGCTCAGAGGGATGCTCAGCTGGGAGGTCAAGGTAGAGTCCATGTGCTGGAATA
This sequence comes from Calyptomena viridis, assembly GCA_013390005.1. Classification (NCBI taxonomy): domain Eukaryota; kingdom Metazoa; phylum Chordata; class Aves; order Passeriformes; family Eurylaimidae; genus Calyptomena; species Calyptomena viridis. The sequence goes on along the minus strand of WEIV01000351.1, from coordinate 142,429 downwards.
AACCCTCCCTGGGATCCAGGGCACGGCCCTTTGGATGTGATTGAAGAGCTGAATTGGTGCCAGGCTGGGAGAGCCTGGAGAAGAGAAGGATTCAGGGAGACCTTAGAGTCTTTTCCAGAGCCTAAAGGGGCTCCAGGAGCTGGAGAGGGACTTGGGACAAGGGATGGAGGGACAGGACACAGGGAATGGCTTCCCAGTGCCAGAGGGCAGGGAGAGATGGGATATTGGGAAGGAATTCCTGGCTGTGAGGGTGGGGAGGCCCTGGCACAGGGTGCCCAGAGAAGCTGTGGCTGCCCCATCCCTGGAAGTGTCCAAGGCCAGGTTGGATCCCCTGGGATAGTGGAAGGTGTCCCTGCCCATGGCAGGGGTGGCACTGGATGATCTCTGAGGTCCCTCCAACCCAAAACACCCTGTGCTGGGATGGCAGGAGGGATTTTGAGGAGCAGCACAGAGGGACAGGGCAGAGCTGTTGGATGCTGTGGGAGCAGCTGCTCCAGCCAGTGGAACAGGGCACCCCTGACCCTGCTGTGACAATGTCCAGTGATTAACAGGGATGTGCCACCGTCTGCATCCAGTCACTGCCTGCTTTAATCTTCCTGGTGGTCTGATGGAGAACAGAATGCCCTTAAACCCTGGCTCTGTGCCAGCCCTGGCTCTCAGAAAGTCCCTCCTGCTCCATCATTGCTGTGGCTGAGCCGTGGTGTCACTTCCTCTCATTTCAGCCACTCTCCAATAAATGACACCGGGCAGGTCACCCTTGGCTGCCTTTTTTTAGTCACCTCCAATTCTCCAATAAAAGCAGCACAAACCCTGCTGGGATTCCTCACCTTTTTTCTCCCTGAGCATGTCACAGCTTTTTATAACTCAATTTCCCCCCCAGCAGATTAAACCCACTTCCTTTGCTGACAAAATGCAGAAAAGTGGGTGAAGGGGTTGTCATTAACTGGTCAAAAATTAATAATTTCCGAGAAAACCAAATTTTTCACAATGTTCAAATTCTTCAAATTACCTAGTGGAAGACTTTTTTTCTTAGACATTTTTTTACATTTTTAAGTATCACAAAATGCATATTTTTCCCCCTTTTCTGCAATTTTTATTTCATGCAAAATTTTGCCAGCATTGGAAGACTGGCAAGACTGTGGAGTTTCAAAGCCCTCTTGTCACTCTGTCACCACACAATAGTGAGGATTTGGAAAAGACAAAAAGGCAAAAAGGCTTTGGGAAAGAGTGGGGAGAAATAGGGAAGCACTTCCCACCAGCAGAATAAACGGGTGATGAAAAGCTCTAAAAAAATCCACCTCCAAAGAAATGTAGAATTGCAAATAAATCCAACAACAATGCTGGTTTTTGGCTGTTTTGCACCAAAAAATCTGGTTTGCAGCCTCAAGGAAGTTCTGCAGAGTATTGTAGCCCCTTTGCAGCTTCGCTGGAAGTCCTTTGCAGCTGGGTTTGTTGGTGGCTTTGGAAGAAGTAAAACTGTTTTGCTGGATAAAGCTCCTTGTCTTGGTGTGCCAGTGGTGTCTGCACATCCCTGTCTGCAGGTGCTGCTGCTTGGGAAGAAAGAGCTCCAAGCCACTCACCAGCTTTTGGGTTTTTCTTTGGTTTGCTTTTTTTCCCCTTATAATCATGTCTTTCTAGAACTTTTACTTTTGAGGCTGAAATCCCTGCCCAGAGCAGCTGTGGCTGCCCCTTCTCTGGAAGTTGGAGCCACCTGGGATAGTGGAAGGTGTCCCTGCCCATGGCAGGGGGTGGGACTGGTGATGAGCTTTGAGGTGAGATTTAAGGTCCCTCCCAACCCAAACCATTCTGTGATTCCATGATTCCATGGCCTTTCCAGGAGCTCTGTCTGTCCCAGCAGCTGCTGCTCCCCTCTCCTGATTTACCAGCAGCTCCATCTGGCAGAGTCTCACTGCAGATATTCCCTTCTGGAGTTAACCCTAAGCCTCCACAACTATCTAAAGCTCCATAAATGTCCCTCACAATGTGTTTACACGCATTAAAAAAGTCTTTTTTTCTGGATTTCAGGTCCTGTTTCCATGAGGGACCTGACACAGGGATGGTGCATGTGCTGGGAGAGCATTCCATAAATGCAGTGTGTGTCTCATGCCTCATTTCAAGTCTATTTACAACCTTGTCATCCCCTCAGGAAGAGGCAAAACTGCCCTGTAACACCTTTCCCTGGAATGATATCCATCATGCCAGTGTTGTTTTAGTTGCTCCTCCTCCAGCATCCACCAGCACACAGGAATATTCTGATTATTCTTTTTCCTTCACGGCCCTTTTTTGCTCACAAACCTTTCTTTTCTCTCTTTTTCTGATGCCCATCAGGTTTTTGTGGGCTGAGCTCTGCCCCTGAGCAGCACAAGGGGTCGGGGGGCAGAGAAGGAGGGAGTTGGGCAGGGGCTCCAGGGGTGAGGGTGGAGCTGCAGATGCACAGGGAGAGGGGGAAAAAGGGACAGGAAGGAGGGAGGGAAGAAGGGAAAGACGCTCTTGACTGCAGAGCTCCCAAGAGAGATGAGATCTCCAGAGGTTTCCTCTGTGTGAAGATGTGGGGGATCTCTGTGTGGATCCCCCTGGAGAGAGGCTCTGCCATCCCTGACTCATGGTCACAGCTGGCTGGCACATCTGGCACATTCCATTGCTTTCTGGGCACTGTCCCTTCAGAGATTCCTGCAGCAATGTTTCATTCACCCCCCTGACCCTGCACACAGTCCATCCCACAGCCCTCGAGGTGCCAGGGCATTCCCAGGGCATTCCCAGGGGGATCCATCACTGGGTGAGCCCCTGGAGCAGTGGGAAACTCCTGCCAGTGTCCCCCAGCTCTGCCTGGGGACAGCCCAGCCCAGGGCTGGCATCCCACGAGGAAGAGGGCAGGACAAGGTCCCCATGGGTTGTGGAGCCCCACTGAGTGAAGATGGAGTTTATCCTCTGGAATTCCTCCAGCACGGATCCCCCAGTGCCTGTGCAAGGCCAGGGGGGCTCTGAGGGATCATCCAGCCCTGCTGGCCCCAAGGAGGGACCAGACACATGGATTATCCTCCTCCCTGCTCCCATCCTGAAAGCTTTTGTCCCTCTGGCTGAGGGGAGCTGAGGAGCAGCCAGGAATCTTCTTGGATCTCCAGAAGATCCAGCACATCCTCTGTTCCTGGGCCTGAGGGTGGGAAATTGCTGTGGAGATCCTATGAATTCGTGTAGCTACTGCTGTTCCTCCCTCCCTGCCTGCCATGTGGGTGTGACACACCCAGGTCAAAAATTAATAACTTTGGAGGAAAACCAATCCACGTGATCTTTCTGTCACAATGTTCAGACTCTTCAAATTACCTGTTGGAGGATTTCTTTTTTTTTTGGAGAAGTTCTTTACTTTTTTAAGTACCATAAAATGCTTATTTTTTCCCCTTTTCTGCAATTTTTATTTCCACCCTTCTTTCTTCCTGCAAAACTTTGCCAGGACTGGAAGACTGGCAAAACTGTGCAATTTCAAAGCCTTTTCCCTTTCCTCCAGCTCCTCTGGGATTCAGGGCTGGAGGACTGACCATTCCATGCTTGGCTCAAGTCCACTGACATAATTCTCCTAAAAAATAATAATAATAAAGCAACATTTGAAGTCTGAACCTGCTGCCACAGCTCAGGTTTCTTCTCCAGAGCTTTATTTGTTGTAAAATCCACCCCTATTCCCCCATCTCTTGTGAACAGGAAGAAATAAGAGCTCCAAGCTGAGAGCAATTCCCAGACTGTGGCAGATCAAGCTCCCTCTGCAATGGGTTCTCTCATGCTTTATTTTAAATTAAAACAATGCTTAACCTTGTTAATTTGTCATTTAGGCTTATGAGAAAATAGACTCAGCAATAAATAGTTTTGCTCCAGCGTGAAATGGAATAAATTTGAGTTGAATCACAGAGTGTTACTTCCAGAATAACAGCAAATGGAGTGTGTGGTTTATTGTTAAACAAGAGCAGGGCTCTGGAAATGAGGTTAAAAGGGATGTTGTCAGGGGGGTGTCGTGCAGCTGTTTCCCTGGCACAGAAAACAGTGTTAAAGAGGAATTAGGAAGGGAGAATTTATCAGTTACTGGTGGGAAATAAGCCTTGTAAAAGGAGTTGGAGTCAACAGGTTAAAAAACCAGAGTCTGCAGAGAAATCAGAGCAATTCCAGCTCCTTGGAATATTTGCAAGAGAGTTTGTGGGACCTGTCTCCATTCTTTTTGGTACCTCAGGTCCCCATGAAGAGCAAATGTTTGTGAAGCACTGGGGAGTCAGGAACACAGTGAGGGGGAGCTGAGTCGGTCTGAGAGCACAGCCAGTCCCTTGGGAAGTGGAACGGGAATGCTGGCACTGTGAGCCTGTGGATACAGCCCCTGGAATGCAGGGAGGCTGCAGGACCTGCTGTCACTGGGCAGGGTGGGCAGGAAGGAGAAGGGCTCCCTGTTCCCCCAGCAGTGTCTGTGCTGCAGGATCTGCTCCAGAAATCACCTCTGAAGATTCCAGGCCCTGCAGAATTTGGGATGTGAGCAGATTGATAAGACCTTCTAGGAGTTTTCCATAATATTTTGCAGGTTTTCTTCCAGCTGAGGGGTGTCAGCCCTGCCTGCCAGGGCTGGCAGGGAGGTCACAGGGGGTTCATGTGGCAGTGACAGCAACGTTTGGGTGCCAGGTGACACCTCTGGCAGAGCCATTCCCTGCAGACAGTGCCCAGAGGAGCTGCAGTTCCCATAACAGGGGACCAGGAGAGCCATGGGCTGCTGAATTCCATGGATACAGCTCCTGGACAGGAGCACAGGCAGGGAGAGGTTTGCTTTGGAGCCACACCTGGGGAATGCAGCCCTGGGGCAGAGACAGCACCCTGAGCACCACGGGCTCACAGTGTCCTCACAGTCCTTTTGGGTTATAAACTTGGAGCAGGGAATGAAGTGGGTACTGGAAGTCCTGTGTCTCTGTACTGGAGTCCTGTAACTCAACTTTGATTCCTGGAAAAATAATTAAGGAAAGTAATACCTGGAAAATATGTGGAGGTGAGTTATGGTCAGCCTTGATCATCAGAAACAAATAATATAAAAGCCATTTAATTTTCTTCAGAGGTAACTGAGCTGCTGGGCAGTGCAAAGGCAATAGATATTGTCTGCTCTGGCACAGCAGCATTTTTAACTCTCTTGGTCATTAAATCCCCATAAACAAGCTAAAGAAATATGGATGAGACAAATCCACCATCTGGGGATGCAGAGCTGGGCAGCCAGGCAGGATCAGAGAGCAGCTAACAGGAATTTTTCCAGTTTGAGGCACATGATCCATAAGGCTTTCCCTGGGCTTTGGGCCACTCAACATGAGCTGGAGTCCCTGAGCTGGACTGTGGTGCTCATGTGGTGCTCATGGCCCTTGCATTTGGTCAAGGGCTGAAAAGGACTTTAAATGGCCCCAAGACTGTGGGAAAAACAAACAAACAAAAAAAAACCCACACCAAAAAATTCCAGAGTTCAGTAAGGATGATGTAAATCCCTTCTTTTAGGTGAGACCTTAAAGATCATCTTAAAGCTCATCTCCTTCCACCCCCTGCCATGGGCAGGGACACCTCCCACTATCCCAGGTGGCTCCACCCTGGCCTTGGACACTTCCAGGGATGGGGCAGCCACAGCTTCTCTGGGCACCCCGTGCCAGGGCCTCCCCACCCTCACAGCCAAGAATTCCTTCCCAATATCCCACCTATCCCTGCCCTCTGGCAGTGGGAAGCCATTCCCTGAGTCCTGTCTCTCCATTCCTTGTCCCAAGTCCCTCTCCAGCTCCTGGAGCCCCTTTAGGCTCTGGAAGGGACTCCAAGGTCTCCCTGGATCCTTCCCTTCTCCAGGTGAACATTCCCAGCTCTCCCAGCCTGGCTCCAGAGCAGAGGGGCTCCAGCCTTGGAGCGTCTTTGTGGCCCTGAACCTTTAGTAAAGAGAAGGCAATTCCATACTTAGACTTGGAAAAGGCTGCTGTCAGGGTGGCCCTGTGCCATGTCCTTGATGGCCAAGATATGTTCATCTAATGCCATAATCATAGCAACACCTGATGAATTACCTAGAGAAGACCTTCCTCCATCCTGAAAGTCTTCAGGAAGAGCCTGGTCCAGAGGTAGAGCTGCTTTTATCTTGGGAAAGGGTGATTAGGGTCTATGGGTAGGTCTGTTCCCTCCTATAAAGTGCCAAGATCCTGGAGCTGACCCAGCACCTTCCAAGGTGGAGTGAACACAACCTTTCATTTTTCATCTTCTGAGTCATCGACCACACACTTTTGTGAGTCCCCAAGGTTGTCCCAAGTCCCTCAGCTGCATTCCCTGAAACCCAAGAGAACAAATGTTTGCTTCCAAACCAGGGCAAGCTCAGCTCTGATCCTTGTTAAGCCATTAAGGGAGCAAGAGACCCCTCAACATCTGCTGCTGGTGGCATCATCCCTCCTTACTGGGAGGAAACTATGGGAATAGTCTTTCACAGCCTTCTGCAAACAAATTCCCTGGAGCCCCATTCCCTGCTGTGGGATCCCCTGGGGAAGGGGACAAGTCTCCCAGGAGCTGCTGCAGGGCACGACAGCCCAGCTGGGAGTTGTGTGACCTGGTTGTCCCAAGGTCTCCAGGAGGTCACTCCTGCCACTTATGGGCTCCTTTTGAAGGGCTGAGTCCCCAGGATCTGCCAGGGAATTCTGACCAAGAGCTTCACCTCTCAGAGGAGGGAATGGTGTGTACAACACTGAGGCTCCTGGTATTTTCCTGCTCTCTCAGTGACATTCCAGGCTGCACAGCTGCAATGCAGAGTCATCCCTGAGCTATTTCCAGTTCCTTTGTCATGTTAGGCACTGACCCATAAAACCTGACAGCATTTCCTTGCTGTGCAGTCAAATCTTGGCCACACGCTGCTCCAAATTCCCAGGAAACACGACTCCCCTGGCTGTGCCCACTTGTGCCTTCCGTGCCACTCACACTCTGAGTGCTCACCGAGGTGTTGCCAATGGGTTTATCTCGAATTTGTGGAAGTCTTGCTTCCCTGTCCTGTCTAATCCCCGTGCAACAGCTGAATGTGCTCCCTTTGTGTCACATTCCAGGTAATTCTTCCCTTTTATTCCTCGGATGGATGTGTAACCCCTTCTCCTGCCCCATCCCTGCCCCCAGGTTAACACTGTGCTACAGGCAGTGCTGCAAGTGTGGGAATTGTTTAAGGGGCCACAAAAGTGGTTGTACAGGTTGGTTTCCCTGAAATAGAGCTGGGAACTCTCTGCAGTGATAAATCACCATTTTTTTACCTCATTCCCTCTTGATTCTGAACAAGCTTTTTGCTGAATCTTCCCTAAAAATTGCTCTGCTGGGTTTTAACAAAAAGTGTAACCCAAATATATTCTGGGCAGTGGGGAATTGTGTGGAAATTGGTACTTTGGGTCCAGGAGGCAGGTTTAGGTAGAGCTGCCCTCCTGCTCTGGAGTGGTGTCAGCCCCTGGAGTGCAGCTCCACATTTATGGGTTTCATCCCAAGGCTGGAAGTGGTCAAGTGCTTTCCCCCAACAGTATCATGGCAATGAGACATTGGAGTATCCAGGAAAAGGCCGGGATGGGAGAAGGTAGAACCACCTGGTCTAGGAGAAGACCAGGCTCAAGACCATCTAAGGAACAGGAAGGAGCCCTAGTCCATGGATAATACCTGCTCCAAAGGGCTCCTGGTTGCTCTACAGCTTCCATAGGTTTGCTCTGGAGCACCTACAGCAAAGCCAAGCCCATGTGATATTTTCCCTGGTGTGGAATTCTCTCCATTGCTGCTGAGGCAACTCAAGAGTCTTTAAGCTTCCAAAAGAGTGAACTGTGCACACAGTAAAATGCATGTGCTTGGGACTGAAGGGCCTTAATCCTGTCTGCTCTAATCCTGCTCCAACTCCTACAAACCAAGGGCTGGTTCTTCTGGCTGAGCTGTGACACCTCAAAGTCGTTAAAAGACCTCTAATAAAGACATGACCAGCACTCCATGGGACAGTGAGGCCCATGTTTTAGGAGAAGATCCTAAAGCATTTATTCCTTTGAACCATCCATGCAATCTAGAAGTAGCAAACTTTGAAAACTGGAAAGAAGGATTATAAAATCCATGTCCTTGGGAAGTCAGAGCAGCCAGAACAGTCAGTGCTCAGCTGCTTGGGAGGAGAAAACATGGGAATAACTAAGAGGACAAGTAGGACTAAAGCCAAGTGTTCCTTTAGGACCACAGAGGAAGGATCAGAAATGTGCAGTTCCTTCCATCCTGCCACAAGTTCCACTGCTCACTCCAGGCTCTCAGTGGCTCCCTGACCTTTGCTGAACAGGACATGATTCCAGAATGCAAAAGCAGCATGTTCATGGAGTATTTAAGGAGGGCAGAGCTGTGAGGGTCCTGCAGGACCCAGCTGTGACCTTTGTGCAGGTAGGGCACAGGACTGTCCCCTGTCCCAGGGGGGTCTGGCCCAGCTGCTGATCCCAGGACACGGCACAGCCACACGGCATTTGATGGGGGTTTATCCCTGAATTCCCTCTCAGCAGGGGACAGAGGTCAAGAGTGAAACAGAAAAGTGACACAAGGCTTGAAGGAGTGCAAATGGAGCAGCTGGGCACCCCCAGGGCTGTCACTGTGTCAAGGGCAGGGTTTGACTGACTCCAGGTCTTGCAACAGCAGCTGGACTTGGGGATCAGCAAGTTCCAGCTCAGCAAAACACAGCTTATATCCAGGGCTCCAGATGGACTCGTTTCCTCTCTGGAAGCAAGTCTGTGACAGTCCCCCATCCCTGGGCAGCCTGTGCAGGTAGGACTCAGCCAGCTAAACACAGGCATCTCCTGCCATTTGGGATGCCCCGGGATATCCTGCTGCTCTTCCAGCTGTCTTTTCCAGGAGGGCTGTCTCCTGGACACGCCGTGGCCTATCTGTCAGCCTTGGGCATATGTCTTGCTTACTGCAGGATTCCTGAAAAGGCACCAAACCCCTGTGGTAAGTAAGAACCTGGATGACTCAGGCAGCCCAGGAGAAGCAGTCCCAGCTCCAGGGGAGCAGATGTTTGGCTCTCAGTTGCCTGCTGATCACAAATGTTTCTCATCTCTCTGCTTGGCCTTTGCCCACTGCACACTCTCAGCAGCAGAGCTCCTCAGGGATGCTCATGACTCTTCTTTTGCTCTGAACACATTGGGAACAGCTTGGAGGCAGCTGAGTGCTGTGGAGTGGAAGCCCAGATCAGCTTCTGTGGCTTCCATGACCTTGGAAATGACATTTAACCTCCTGACGAGGACGATGGAGATGAAGGAGGGCAAGACTTTCCTACTCCTTGTGCTTGAGCTGCTGCAAAGTTTTGGAGGAGCGGTGGGAACAATCCAGGTGGCAAATGAGGGGTTCAGCCTCACTCTGCTCTCTGTGCAAGGGGTTTGTTCATGAGTTGTTGGCAAGAACTTTAAAGAGAGAAAACCCTGATTCTGCTTTTGCTCCATTTCCACATCAGTGGCTGATACACCTGGTGCTGATCAGACACCAGCAGAAACTTCCCCTCCCTCTCAGAAAGAAGACATGGGCTTATTCCAAAGCTTATTCCAAAGCCAGAAACTGTCCGAACTCTCATTTGGGAGCTAATTTACTTTCTGCTGATGCTGCACCAAACCCCACCTCCCACAGGCAGAGGCATCAGTTCTGTCAGGCTCAGTGACCTCTCACGTCTCTGGGAAACATAAATATTATATAAAACACTGCTCAGAGCCCACAATTTTTGAGGCACACAGCAGTCTGGAGCTGAGCAATGTGTGTGTGAGCACAGCTCACAGCCAGACATCCCCCCTGTTTGCAGGGCAGCAGCTCAGGATGGGTCTTGGTGGGGCAGAAAAAGTGGGAAATTCAAACAACAGGGGAACTGGGAACAGAGAAAACCTTCCAAGTGTGAATAAACAGCTTTGTGTGACTTTGAAGTGCACAGGGAGGAGGGGGATTCACTGCAAGATTTGTTTGGATTTCACTGTCTTCTAGGAATTACCATTTTACTGGTTATCTCTTCCTAAAAGGAGACCTCATACATTTAGTATTTGAGGAGTTCTGAGGTTTTCCTGGTCCTAAAAGAACGAGCTATTGCTGTCACAGCCACTTCAGCTACTGTTGCTAAAGGATTTTATTTGTGTGCCTCAAGTTCAGTAGGAGAAAAAAGCCCAAAGCCCAAGTCTGTTAAACACCCCTGGAATTGTGTCTGAGACATAGATATGAAGTTGGAAAGGACCTTAAAAATCATCCATATCCTCATCATCCATAAAAAATCATCCATATCCTCATGCCATGGGCAGGGACACCTTTCACTGAAACACCCAGAAAGGTGGTGGGTTTTCTTCTGAAGGTTCTCTGGACTAGCTCTGACAATCTTCAATAACAAACCCTGAGGGAGCTGAAGGTTGGACAGCTGGGATCTTAAATTTATGGTCCTTCAAAGAAATGGGAGCAACCAGAAGGTACAGAGGGGAATAAGAGACATTACACCCTCAAAGTGGGAGACTCTCTAAGGAAGAATGATAAAAGGACCAAAGAACGTGGACCAAATTAGCCAATGAAGGATAGAATACTAATTAATGGAGAGAATTGTGGAACTTAGAACCAATGAATGTTAATTTCTTTGTTTCCTAAAATGAAATGCATGAAAAGTCTTGGAAGGGCCCATATGTGAGTGGAATGATTTGCTCCCTCTCTCTGGCCAGAACAAAGGAATGCCTGGCTCACCAACACTTCCCAGGTGCTGCTGGAGGGTTTCATTTCTCCCTGATGGTTTTTGGTGACACTCTGACAAGGCTGCATCACCTCAGGCTGTGCAGACCCTGCTGAACAACTCACACCCACTCAAACAGGATCCTGCTGTGATTACTTTGTACTTCAGTGACTGTAAATATCTGGGGATTTCTCCTTGTCTGGTAATATCCCTCTAAACTGCCCTTGACAGATCACAGGAGTCGGTGTAATAGAGCATCATAATCAGGGCAGTGTGTTGTGTGAGGTGGAAATTAAGAGCTTCATTAACCACGGGACAGTCATTCCATTAAATCCGGGCAGACAAGCACCCCAGCTCAGGGGGGGCACTGAAACCAGTGGCACAGGGCATTCAGTGGCTCTGGGCAGGTGGCTCAGATGTCATTTTAACAGACTGAGGGACCCCCAGGGAACTGCCCCTCCAGAGGAAAGCTGAGCATCAGGAGAATCCCAGAATCCCAGGATGTGCTGAGCTGGAAGGGACCCCCAAGGCTCCTGGAGTCCAACCCTCAGCCCTGCACAGCCCCATCCCCAAGAGTCCCCCCTGTGCCCAGAGGATCATCCCAGCCCTCCTGGAGCTCTGGCAGCCTTGGGGCTGTGCCCACTGCCCTGGGGAGCCTGGGCAGTGCCCACCCACCCTGTGGGCAAAGACCCACCTGGTGCTGAGCTCCAACCTCCCCCTGCCCTGACACAACTCCAGCCATTCCCTGGCTCCTGGCCCTGGTCCCCCAGAGCAGAGCTCAGTCCCTGCCCCTCCTCTGCCCCTGCCCCGGGACTTGTCCCTGCAATGAGGTTTCTCCCCCTTTCAGAAGCCTAAAGGTGAATATTTAAGTGCAGATGCTCCAATCTGGAGCTGATCCCACTCCCCACGCTGGTGTTTCAATGGCCATGAGGAGCTGGACTGAACCCCTGAGATGTATTTTGGAGGTGGGTGCTGACATTCCCGGCCTGTGCTGCAGCTCCTCCTCTTTCTCCGCTCTTTCCCAGCACTGCAGATCCCAACACACCCTTATGAAGGAAATTGTATTCAAGACTAAGCCTTGTTAGTCCTTTGCAATGCTAATTTGGCAGGAATTTTGTGCACTCCTAATGGGCAGTTAATGTGCTGTCCAAACTCCTTAGGCTTCTTTCAAGGATAAAGTTTGCAATGATAACAAAAGCTCAGTTCACAATGTCAGGGCAGTGGCCCTTTGCCAAATGACACTTTCTCCTCTCACTGAGAAGCTGGGAATAGTGTGGGCAAACAAATGTTTAAAACCCATGTTTAAAAGCTCAGGCTTTTAGAACTTGCTCTGAAGACAACGTGCCCTGCTCTGATTTTATTACTCTTCCTTTTTGTTGTTTGTTGGCCAGAAAAAATGAAGATGAGGCATTATTGAGTTAGTTTTGTTCCTTGTACTCAACTTTTTGGCACAGATGCCTCAAGGCATTTGCTTCCCCTGGTTTCTCCTCTCTTGTCTTTCATAGTCCAACCCATCCTCCTGACTTGGGAAGTTCAGCATCAAGTGGAGCTCTTCAATTCCTGTATTTTCAGACTGAATCAATNGGGGGTGGAATGAGATGAGCTTTAAGGTCCCTTCCCACCCAAACCATTCTGGGATTATACAGTGCTTTGATGCCATCACTGTTGGACCAGGGCAGAGAAGCAGAGGCCAATTTACACCAGGATATGTCAGAGTGAGAATTCTGGATTTCCAGGGTGCTCTGGGTGGGTTTTGTGACTTATCCTGCAGGATTTCACAGCCATGAGGTTCTGCATGGAAATCCCAGGTATTTTGGGTGAGTTAAAGGAGCAGCCACCATCTGTTTGCCTGTCCCAATAACTCATCAATTTACTGTACAAATAACTCATCAATTTGTATAGGAGAGGCATGAAAAAATGTGCCTTTTATGAAGAAGGGGAAAGGAAGAAGCAAGAGAGCTCCTGTGTCCCAGCTGTAAACTTTAACTGCTCCTGGCTGTCACATGCCTGCTTAAGGAGTTATTAATCCCATTAAATACTGAATAAAGACAGGATCTGCCAAAGGATATGAGCTGCTAATAAACTGTAATAACTAATTACAGTCACCCATTTATTCTCACTTCATTTCAAATTACCTTGGCTACTTAATTGTGTACAGAGTCTCTGCAGAGCTCAGGTAGCAGTGACACCCCGGGTGCTGGGGGTGCCCCCAGTGCTAATTGCCTGGAGAGGCTTCACCGAATTAACTGCAAATGGTTGTTTAAAGTCCTTGAAATTTCCTCTGTCTCAATTGTGAGCAGCCGTGGAAAACGAGGTTTGGGAGTGTGAAGGAGGCTGGGAACAGCTCTGAGATGCAGGGGACATGCTTGGTTTTAAAGAAGTCCCTCCTGGTGTCAACAAATGGACCTGAGGGGCTTCTGGTTTGTTGGGAGGGTTCAAAGCCCACAAGGGACATTTGGGAGCCTTCCCCTTCCTCAGGGCTCGACTTGTGCTGGAGAAACTTTGGACACCAGCTGTTCACACCAGGAGAACCCCATGAGTGCTCACCCCAACCCTCCTGGAGTGGTTATTTAATGTCAAACCTCTGCAATTCCCAACCAGAGGTGAGAGTCACAGAGTCCATTAGGTTGGAAAAGATCTCTGAGGTCACCAAGTCCAACCTTTGACCCAACACCACCTTGTCACCCAGCCCATGGCACTCAGCACAGGTCTGATCTTCCTGTGGAAAAGGGCACATTCCACAGTGATGGCAAACCTTGGAATGGTGTGGGACAGCACCAGCCATGGCTGGTTACAGCAGATCCTGCAGATGAGCCATTCCTGGGTGGAGACGTGGCTGAGCCACCAGGAGGCAGAGAGAGGAGCTGAGGGGACACAAAGGACCTGGGACAGTTTGGGTTGGGACAGGAGAGCAGCAGCCTGGCTGTGGAACTCCAGGAAGGGTCTCCAGAGCTCTGTGGGCACCAGCACACTGCTGCTTTCCAGTTAGAATCCCAGAATCCCAGGATGTGCTGAGCTGGAAGGGACCCCCAAGGCTCATGGAGTCCAACCCTCAGCCCTGCACAGCCCCATCCCCAAGAGTCCCCCCTGTGCCCAGAGGATCATCCCAGCCCTCCTGGAGCTCTGGCAGCCTTGGGGCTGTGCCCACTGCCCTGGGGAGCCTGGGCAGTGCCCACCCACCCTGTGGGCAAAGAACAACCTGGTGCTGAGCTCCAACCTCCCCCTGCCCTGACACAACTCCAGCCGTTCCTTGAGTCCTGCCATTTTAAGGATGGGATTGAGGACAAAAGAACATTGAGATTATTCCCAGTCAATGACTAAAGTGAAATAAGTGTCCGTCTCTGTGGCCTGAGCCTCCACAGGAGAATTTTAAATTTATTGTCCCAGATGATCTTGTATCAAATCCACATAACTGATACAGGGGATCCCAGCAAACTATTTATCTCATCACCCTTAATAATCTACTTTATTCCCAGTAGCATTGTTGTTCCTGTATTTTGGAAATAGCCTAAAATATTTTAAAAAAGAAATACAAGCTCTTTTGGATTTGACATAGAAACCACCCTGAACTAACAGCAAAAAGTTGCAGAGGAGATAAAGTGCAATTAGAAAGTACAAATGTAGGTAACCCAGTTCCACTGTGTTGAGAGCCCTGAGAAGTCTCTTCCTCCATCAGGCAGCATCCAAACTGTCAGAACATTGGACCAAAATCACCCTGGGGGATCAGGCTTTCATGCAAGAATCCTTCATCCTAAAATTTCCACTGAAAAAAGAGAGAGAGAAGCTTGGGAACATGTGCCAACTTCATACACTCAGTCCCTTGAAGTTCTGTTTGAGTTACAGGCCCCCTCCTGTTCTCCTCCAGGGGTTCCCTTAATGATTTAGCCCAAAGCTGAGGTGTCCAGAGCTGCTGAACATGGAATATTGAGCCATCCTTGGATGAGGGACATCTCCCATGGTGCAGATAACCCTGAGCACAGAGCTTCCATCCCCTCTGGAGTGACCCACCACCACTCAGCATTCCCAGGGGTCACTGGTTTGACCTGTAAAAGCAATAAATGGACCAATATTGGGTTTTGTGGCTGGTGAATTCCAGCCTGGCCTCTCTCAGAGGTGACAAGTGATGACAACACACATGGATCTGGATGGATCCTCTGTGATCCAGGTGTTTAGGGATACTGTGGCAACTGTGACAACATTTCTGTTCCAGAACTGCAATTCCTGTCACACAGCACTGGCTCCCTGCAAGTCCTGAATTATGTCTAAAGGGAAAAATAGGAAGGAGCTGAAGCTCTGGCAAGATCCTTGTTAAATCCTAACAAGGCAGGCCAGGAAACATTTCGAGGAACAACTTGTTAACTGTGTGAGAAACACTAACAAATCCTTTTGAAACACATCAGCAGTGCCAGGGAGTCTCCAAGGCCAGGAAATGAGTGAGCCATGAAAGGAGCAGCTCCAGGAAGATAAGGCTGGAGCAGAAAAGCTGAATGAATTCTTCATTTTGATGTTTGCTGTGGAGGAGCTGAGGAAAATCAGCACTGGAACTTTTCTTTGTGGGTTATGAATTGGGAGAACTGTCTCAAATTAATGAAATGAGCAGTTTGAAATCCCCACAGGGCTTTGGAAGTGGCAGGCTCATGGATAAATATGATAAAAAAGGGAAGGCATTGGACTCAAATTTGTCAGGGGAAGTGGTGTCTTGCAGATCCATTAGTGCTCTTTAAAGGAGAAATGGAGCATGTGCAGCACATGGATTATCCCAAAACTTCCAGCAGCATCCAGAAGTAGGTGCAGAACAAGGAAAACAGAGGGAACAGCAGGAAGGAAAATGGAGCAGCAAAAAGGATGTTCAAAAGTGCACCTTGGGGGGAAGGTGAGACTGAAAGGAATTCTTATATCCCAAAAAAAGGAGATAAAATAACAGTCCTTAAGTCTGTAAGTGGCACAAATCAGGTGAATTGGGCATTAGAATTCTGTTTTAGAACCCTGAGCCAAGAAGGAATGATTTGGAACAGCAAGTTACAGGGAAAAAGGAAAAGGTATATTTTCCATTCAACTTATAATTAAACTGTGGAACTCTTTCCTGGGAGGTGTTTTAAAGACTGAAGTGGTGCATGAATTCCTGAAGCAATTAAAAGCCTCTGAAGTTGTGTTAAATAATAATTTATATTCTCTCACTCCTAAACTGCCTGAGTTCCAGATCGAAGGGAAAGGGGAGGATACAGGGAAAGCTTTGGAATTTTAATTATGAACTCTGGCTCCTTCTAGACGTGGGCTACAAGGGCAGAGGGACTTTTCTCCAACCCCAGGGCAGATTTCCTTCCTTCTTGTCCTGCTGGCAGCTGAGCTGAGGGACCTTAGCTGGGAGTGGAGGAACCACAGGCCTGGAAAAAAAAAGAGCAGCTTGGAGGGATTTTTGTTAAGAGCAGGAAATTAATTCAGATTGATGCAAACCCGCAGAAATATTTCATTAGTGCCAAACAGGAACAAACATGAGACTCACCAGAGATGTGCCCAGGGAATTCTTGGTGTGGCTGAGCAGTGATGGAGACTTTTCCTATTTTCTCCTTGAGTTCAGGGATACAACAAATACCTTGAATATTTTCTGTATCAGGCACTTTGACTTCACAGCAATCCCTGCTGATCCAGTCTGAATAACTGGGATTGATTTTATGGGATGAGGACTCTGCAGAAGGAATCCTTAAGTTTGGAAAAGAGCCCTAAGATCAAGTCCAACCATGTTCCCCATTAACCCATGTCCTCAAATGGACACGACCCTGCACTACTGACTTTCTTTAGCACCATAAGGAACCCCAAAGTGTTCCCTGCTCCTTCCCAGATCAGGATCAGGAGGCTCCAGTGATGTTTGGACTTCATGCATAAAGTACAGGACTCAAGTAATTGGAAACGGGCCCAGGTTACTTGCTAAGGAAAAATCAGGTTTTTTGATTCAGCTCTGGGTCCTTCTGAGGAAAGAAAATCATTATTCTGCTCACATGCATCAGTGGCTGAAAGAACTCCAGTTCAAGGCTCCTTTTTCATCCCTTTTCCAGTCTAATCCACTGACAGGTGTCTTTGAAAATAAACAGGGGAATGATGAAAGGGAAAATTCAGCGTGACCAGAGACTTGTGGTGAGGAGATGGTGTGATACAAGTGCTGATATTCACTGGAACACCACCAGTGGAGAGGAACCTACACTGCAATGGTTGCAGAACAACTCTGTGCTTCAGCACTGCTCAAGAGAGAGAAATTATAGCTATATATTATTTTTTTTAGTTAGCTGCTATTTTTTCTACAGGGTTGTGAGCTTTGCTTTCCACGGTATCAAACCCCTCAAGTTTTGTCTGAAATTGTAACTGGCTACAGCTCCTGCATGGAGACACAGATGCTTTTCTGTATCTTTACTTTCATTTTTTTTCTCTTTGAACTGCGTCTAGTTGTGCTTTAATGTTTGTGACCCACAGGATTGCAGAGTGTGACATAAACCAGCCCACCATGGCCAGCTCAGAGCTCACCATTTTACACAGAATGGGATGGTCTGGGTGGAAAGGACCTTAAAGTTCATCACATCTCACCCCTGCCATGGGCAGGGACACCTCCCACTATCCCAGGTGGCTCCAACCTGGCCTTGGACACTTCCAGGGATGGGGCAGCCACAGCTTCTCTGGGCACCCTGTGCCAGGGTCTCACAGGGAATTTCATCCCAATATCCCACCTATCCCTGCCCTCTTTCATTTTAAAGCCATTGTAAACCTGTGAAATTAAGATTATTTACACAGGATTTCACTCACCAATTACAAATCTCTCTGTAGTTCTCCCTGTTCAGCCCTTGTTCATCATCTCAAACAAACCAGTATTTCCTAAAAACTAAAACAATCTCACCAGCAAATTTCACATCATTATTCAACTGTTCTTCCAGGTTGTATGAAATTATATTTGTGAGATCAGGGAGGGATGAGGGACCAACCCCAGATTTCATAAAGCTTATGGAGAAATGAGGATTTGGCACTTAAAGACAGGATAACCTGGGAAAAAGTGGGATCATTTGTCACCCATTTCCCACTGCCAGGAAAGCCCTAAAAAGTCAAAAAAGGAGTAGAATTCGTAACTGATGTAATAATATACAAATTGGGTGATATCAGGGGCAAGACACAAGGGGTCCCATTCCCTTTTCCATCCCCTTGGCTCCATCCCTGCTGCTGTGACAGCCTGGGCTTGGCAGGATTTGGTAACTGTTATTTCACATTCAAAAACTTAATTTGCTGCATTTCATGTGTGTGAAAGTGGAACATTTCATTAAAATCAATCTCTGGCACAAAGAGTTTGAAACAAGCAGTGGGTGGGATGTTCCAGGAATCAATGAGTCTCCTTTGTCCTGCAGGATGGAGCAGGGAATGGTGGCTTTGGGCTGTGACAGTGACAATTCCCCAGCAGGATTGTGAAACCCCCTCCAGGAACAAGTTGTCAGCAGAGGTTTGAGGGAGCTGGGAAGCTCCAAAAGTGGAGCTGATTGAAAACTGGGAGTTTTTCCCCAAGGGAAATCTCTAAGTGAGACAAAATTGTCGATTGCTCGGTGTTTAAGTTCTCAGGCAAGAGCTGGAAACCCAAGCAGCCTTTTCCTTTTGGAATAGGATGTTTTTAGCTCTGTTTTCAAATGGAGAAGCTGAGTTTTTGCAGTGCCTCCTCCACATTTCCCTCTGTGAGAAAATCACAGGAACAACAGACAAACAGGGAGAGCAATTGAAGAAATAAAAACATTTTCACTCATAACAAGTGAAAACCCAAAACCCTTTTTACTTTTTTACTTTGCTTTCTCTCTGCAAGAAGTACTTTCTTCACATTGTCATGGTCACAGAAAGTAAAGGAAAGTGCTCTCATTTTCCAGCTGAAAAAACTGGATTTCTGCAGTTTGGGATTTGGAGAAAAAGAGAAAATCCATGAAATATTTTGCTTGGCTTCTTCCCACCAGTGTTTTCAAACTGAAATACATAGAATGGAAATTTTCATTAGTCACACTTTCTGGAGAAATTGTTCTTTAATAAATCCCCCAAACCCAAACAACAATAATAATAACCCCCCCGAAGTCATTTCACACAAATAAAGTCTCCTCTGTGCAAAGAGCTGGGTCTGTAGCACCAGAGGAAAGTCCAGCAGAGGTTTAAAACCAATCCAAAAACAACATAAGAAAGGAAAACCAAGTGCTGAGTGTCAGACCCCAGGAGGGGCCGTGCCAGGGAATGGGTTTGGTTGGATCAGCCGAGGTTTTTGGGGCAGTTACCAGAGTGGTGCTGGAGATATTGCTGGGCTTGGAGCCCAGGGAAGGCTGGGAGGTTGTGATAAACCTGCCAAGCCAGGTGATCAGAGGGATGGAGCACCTCTCCCATTGGGAAAGGCTGGGAGAGCTGGGATTGTGCAGCCTGGAGAAGAGAAGCTTTGGGGTGACTTAACTGTGGCATTGCAGCACCTGAAGGAGCTCCAAGAAACATGGAGAGAGATGATTTCCAAGGGCCTGGAAGGACAGGACAAGGGGAATGGATCCACTGCCAGAGGGCAGGGCTAGATGGGATAGGGGGGAGGGTGTGAGGGTGGGGAGGCCCTGGCACAGGGTGCCCAGAGAAGCTGTGGCTGCCCCTGGATCCCTGGAAGTGTCCAAGGCCAGGTTGGAGCCGCCTGGGATAGTGGGAGGTGTCCCTGCCCATGGCAGAGAGAGGAACTGGATGAGTTTTAAGGTCCCTTCCCACCCAAACCATCCTGGGATTCCATGAAAGTGCTCTCACCTCATCTGTCCAGCCCGTTTTCTCCTCCCACCACCTCCAGTGTCTTACAGAGTTATTTTGCCCTCTACCCTCCCCACCCTCCAGCTCTCCCATCCCCTCCTCCATTTCAGTCTCTCCAGTTCCCCCTGAGCTCTCTGTCCCCTCTGTCCTGTCTCACACACCACCCCCAGCCCCTCTGGCTTGTCCTTTGTCCCCCTGTCCCCATCACACTGCACTGTTAACTCTTTCCCTCTGCCCTCCTGCCCCATCTCCCACCCCTTCCTCCTCCCAGGGACTGTGCATTAGTGAAAGGGCAGATTTTTGTCCCTCTCATGTGTCTGGGGGCTCCCTGGCTTTAAATCCTCTTTGCTGCTGATGCCACGAGCCAAGACATGTGTTCCTGCCCTGCTGTCACCTGGTGGTGGCTGGACACATGTTGACCACAGCAGGATGTCTTGAGCCAACAGCTTCATTTTGGGGACATTTAGCCTTTGAAGTGCAGGGTTTGATGTCTGGCTCCCAGGGAGCTCTGATGTTTTCTGTTTGGATTCAGCACTGAGCTCTAATAGCTGCAGAAAAATAACCAACTCCAAGGCTGACAGGAGCACCCTGGGACTGTAATGATGATGTTCAGCAACAGAGCAGTGGCAGCACAAACTGCTGTGATGTTGTGTTTTGCTTTTCCCTGCCAGTGCTAACTGGGCCGTACTGGGGAGAATCCACCCTGTGCCAAGGCCCTCCCAAAGCCAAGTCAGGGATGTCTCAGGTGTTGTGTATCCAGAGGTTACTGCTGCCCTCTCCACATCGTGGATGCAGTTGTGTGACAGCAGAGATTCCCTGTGGATGGATGCACAGCTGGATTAGTTTTTTCACAGCTCACCCTGCTCCTCTTTATTTTTTAAGAAGAATCCTTCTTGAAGCAGTTATGTGGGATTGAGTGGATTTTTTCCTGAGAAACAGAGCTGTCAGAGATTCACTCCCTCTGGATAAGAGCAGTGGGATTTGGGATCCAAGCTGCCTCCTGTGGATGTGGACGTTCATCATCACAGCATCTGTGAGCCATTAAATCCAATCCCCCTCTTCTCCAGGAGGATCAGCTATGACAGGTTGTCCAGAGCTGTGTCCAGGTGGGTTTGCAATATCTCCACAGATATTCCAGAGTCTGTGCCAATGTTCAACCACCTTCCCAGAAAGAGAACTTTGTGTTTGTGTTCAGAAGGGATTTGGTGTGTTTTAACTTGTTCTCATTGTCTTTTTTCCTGTTGGTGGGGGCTGCTGATGAGAGTCTGGCTCTTGCTTTTTCATTCCCTCACTCTGAGCATTGAAAAGACATCCCTGAGCCTTCTCTTCTCTAGGATGTGCAGCTCTCCAGCCTTTCCTCATATGAAAGAGGCTCTAATTTCTTTATCATCATCAAGGGTTGTGTTTAAAAGTAATCATTTCACCAAGGCAGTCAGACTCCTTTGGAACCCAAACTAAAGAGGACAAAGGGAAGAAGAAAATCCTTTGTGCTCACATTTCAGTCATCTTTCCCCAGCTCTGGTGTAGGATGTTGTGCCATGATTTTCTCTCCAGGCTCCAGCTGAGGATCTCCTTGTTTGCCTGCAGGGAACATAGAACTGGATGATTCCCAGTCCTTTTCTTTGTCTATAAAGTCGTTGGAGACTCCAGATCTTACTGATCTGCAAATAAAGAGTTTGTTATTATTCCCCAAGCTCAGGAGCTTTAGTGAAACACAAATATTGTGGGAAGTCAGGGATAAAGCTGCTTGTTCTCCAAGTGGGAAAGGAATAATCCTGTCTCCAGCTCTGCCTGTGGTGACCCCAGTTCTCTTCACCTGCTCATCTTGTGGAGCTCCTTCTCTCCTGCAGGCCTCAGGTCCCCCTTCCTTCAGCAGATCATTCCCTGTCCCACATTCTTCCATTGTTTCTTCATTCAAATTATGTTATGATGACAGATGTATGTTCCTAGAGGTGATCATGGAATGCCAGGATCCCTGAGGTTGGCAAAGCCCTCCCAGCCCATGGAGTCCCAGCTGTGCCCCATCCCCACCTTGTCCCAGCCCAGAGCACTGAGGGTCACGTCCATCATTCCTTGGACACCCCAGGGATGGGCACTGCAACCCTCCCTGGGCACTTCCCTGCTCCCTCTGTGGATCTGAAATGATTCACCCACCAAGTGAATCACAAACAAGTCTTGGGAGTGGCATTGGAAGCCTTTCCTGGGTGAGAGCTCCAAAAAGTAATTAGAAAACACCCTTTGGAAAAACCCCTTCCTACCTTTTCTCCTATTGGACCTTGAAACTTTTCTTGAGAAGTTTCTACCACAACTGCTCCTACCCACAGCTCTCCACAGCTCAGGGCACATCTGTGAGTCTTCAGAGGGCACCAACTTGTGTCTCCCAGTCCTTGGTGCCCCAGTGACCTGTGGGCACAGAGGGTTGGGGGACATTGGAAACCCTCATGTCCATTCTGAGATGGAGCAAAAGAGGACTCCAGGAAGCTGTTGGAAGGCCTGGTTGGGGCCCAAATACACCCCAAATACAGCCCAAATACAACCCCCCCCTCCTTGGAGCTCATCTCAAAGCACTGAGTGGAGAACAGAGCATCCACAGCCCACACTGGGAGAATTTGGGCCAAGTTCTCCTCAGGAAGGCACCTCCACCCTGCCCACGAGTGTTGTAGCAGGGACAAACAGCCTCGTGCTCCTTCCTGCCCCTGGCACAAGTGGCACATCCCCTCTTGCAGCTCCCAGCTCCATCCTGTTTGCATGGAAACCTGGAAGTTACGGATTTGAGGCAGTTTTGGGTGTCCCCTTGGGACTCCATGAACAGGTTCTCTGTTCTCTCTGACCCCTCTCCTGCTTTGGGAGATGAGTGGCACCCTGTGGCCTCCAAGGAATTCTCTGGGAATCATCAGAGAGGCCTCAGAGCAGGGGCAGGGGTGTTTTGTATTTACAGGGAATAACAGATTAAGCAGATAAACAAAGCCAATGATGTTGTGAGGGGAGCACATTTCCTTCAGGATCATGGACAGCATTCCAGCAGGGCCTGGAGCCAGGGCCAAAGGTTAGAAAGACTTATTTCCAAGAAGAAGTGAAGCCACAGTGGTTCCAGTAGTGGGGAAATCCCCTCTGGTCCCATTTTCCTTCACCCTCACAGTGCACGAGGCTTCTTGCAGTGCTAATGAGCCTTAATTAACTGAGATGTGCTTCTTAATTTGTGAATGTTGTTACTCCTCTGCAGTGACTGAAAGATTGAGGTTCTGAGTCTGAGCTTTGAGTCAGATTGAACCCTGAGAGCGTCCAAATCTGAGCTTTGTGGGCAGATTGAATCCAGGGAGGGTCTGAATGTGATCTTTGGGTCAGATTGAACCCTGANGCTGTCTGTTCCTTGGAGGTGAGAACAAGAATTACCAAGAATTACCCAGATGGAATTTCCCTGGCACGTGGCTGCTGGGAACATCCTCCCCACCCATGGAGCCAGTGGGAGCAACTGTAATTTCCCAGTAGGCTCAGCTTTGTGGAAAATCCACCCTCTCCTTCCCCACCTCTCTCCAAAACACACTGTGGGCTCTGAAAATGATGAGAACAATAAAATGTGTTGCTCAATTATCCTGGTTAGGAGCTGCTGCAGTTCCAGCCTCCTGTGTCCCACAGATCAGCACAGTGGGCTTTGCACTTGCTGGGAGATTTGGGAATCACAGGAGGCAGAGGGAGCAGCTTTTATTTAATCTAATGCTTGTTCCATCCCATTTCCTCTTTGGATTTTCAGTAAGCAGGCAATAGAGATCAGCTGGTTTTTTAAAGGCTTGCTGACACAAATCCTGATAAATAAAGATGAGCTTCTACAAGCAACTATTCTCTGGGAAACAAAGGAGATGGTACCTTGGGATGGTTTGGCCAGAGGCAGGGAGAGTGTGGCAGGGAGGAATTCATATGCAGAGCCTGGAACTGACTGTTTCCAACTATAATAAGTGACAAGAAGAGCTGCAAAAAATCAGTTTAAAATGCAGACAGGATGGGAGTCCCTCAGTCCAGAGGAAGTGTTTGATGTCACTGGGGACATGGAGCTGTTTCCTGTGTCACAAGGGGAGCCCCCAGGGGAGGGTCCAAATTCAGCCTCCTACAACCCCCTGGTAAATTGTCATCCCTGAGCCACAAGTGGCCAAGGTGGGAATTGTGAATTGCACTGTGACAAACACATTGCTGGTCCCATGTGAGCCAGGAGTGGGAGGGAATGAACCCGTGGGATGACAAATGTGCTGATTATAAGGATCCCTCTGCTCTTGCTGGTCCATGGCTGGGCTTGTTCTCTTCCCCTGAGGTCTGTCCAGTGTGAACCTCTCCCAGAACTGAGCTGAACTTGTATTCTGGCATCAGTGGGGAGTTCTTCCCTCAGGGTTCACCCAGTTCTGTACTTGCCCCAAAAGGGGCAGGGATGAGGGGCAGCTCAGCTGTAGGAAACCCAAGGACTCAGGAGGTCTGATTTCCTGGCTCTGCAGCAATTCTGGGGAGTCTCCCAGCCCCTGTGACCATTTACCATTGCTTTTGCCTCCTGTGCTTCTCCACTGGCATGTGACTGATCCAAATGCCAACTTCTTGCTTCTCTGCAATACACCGCTCTTTTTGAAGACCTCCAAGTCCCCCCAAGTGAAGCAGAGGGGTCTGGTGGGGTGTCCTGAAGTGTAGATTTGGCAGCACAAGGGGTTTGAAATCTGGCTCTGAGCACTGGGGACTGACCAGGTGTGTTTTGTGTTCCCCAAAAAGCCTTTTGAGGGAACAAACACCGTCCCCTCAGCTGCAGAGACATGTCCAAAGAAGGGTCTAGAGCACATTTTGAAGCCCCAACACCCAAGAGAGGCTCTTAATAACCCAAACTCATTAAACACCACATCTGTGCCACCTCATTTCACTTCCCAAGGGAATTTAGCCTCTCCAGGGATCACCACTTCTCTGTCTACAGCAAGACACAAGTGAGTGGCAGCCAGAGATTCCCATCAAAAGGCCTCAGTGCTGAGGTGGGAATCCACAAGTGACAGGTCAGCCATGGATTCAATTGGTTTGGCATTATATGATGCTCTTTGTAATTCCAAAATCTGCTTTTAAACGTCTTTTAAGGGCCAAGGGAACAATTTTTGATTTATGAAATAATATCTTTCCCTTTTCTAAAGTAAATATTTGGTGTCTGTGAAGGTTAAACTCTAATTCATATCTTGCTGCAGGGTAAGTTCTGTAATAATGTCATTGCATTTGTGATAACAGACAATAGCTTTGTTATAAACTATGGGAATTCAAGTACCAACCAGTGTTGCAGCAGAGAATCCCAAAGGAGAGGGACAAGGGAACTGGCTCCTGTTTATTACTGCTGGAATATTAACAGCAGCTGGCTTAGGTCACCTAAAGACTTCTGTGCTGGATGTTTTCTATCTGGTCATAACTTTTCAAAGCTTTGCAATTTTCTGCTTGTCATCACTGTTTCTTTATGTGTGATCCTGGCTGATTCAACCAATTTTTATTTTTTATTTTTTTTTTTCTCAGAGAGAATATTTTCTGAGGAAACATAACTCCTGCCTGCAGCCTCCTGAAACGTTTGATTGACCTTCCCTGCTCAGCAGAGCCCTGTGGTACATTGACACATCCCAGAATCCCAGGATCCTTGAGGTTGGAAAATCCCTCCAGGATCATTGAGTCCAAGCTGTGCCCCATCCCCACCTTGTCCCCCAGCCCAGAGCACTCAGTGCCACCTCCAGTCCTTCCTTGGACACCCCAGGGATGGGCACTCACACCTCCCTGGGCAGCCCCTGCCAAGGCCTGACCACCCTTTCCATGAAGAAATTCCTCCTTATGTCCAACCTGGACCTCCCTTGAGGATGTTTTCTCTTGTCCTGCCCCTTGTTCCCTGGGAGCAGAGCCTGATCCTGCCCTGTCTCCTGTCAGGATTTTGGAGGGGACAAGAAGGTCCCACAGAGCAGCTCAGCTGGGCAGTGAAGTCCTGGCAGGTGTGAGGATCAATGAGGGCTGATAGACTGGAATGACACCTTAGTCCCTGTGGGAATAACTATGGATCCAGTCATGGAGCCCTGCACAGTGTGACACGCTCAGACTGCTCTCTGCTGCTGTTCAGACATTCCTCCTCCTTTTTATATTTATAGGAACATTCCTACATTTTTCCTGAGCTGAAATCTCTCTTCTTTTTTGAGATCATTTTAGGAAAGGAAAAGGAACAAATGGATTGGATGTGGGGAAGCAGGGAGCCAGTTGGCTGCTTAACAATTTCCTTCTGGCTTTGCCTGTAGTCCAATAATATCCAGCTCTTGAACAGTGCCTTTCATCAGGTGACCTCAAAATATTCCACAACCACTGTCATGGCTGTTGTCAAGGGTAGGAGAATCCACTGTAAGCTTAATTTTAAATACATCATTCCTCTAACTTTCTGATGACAGTCCCAACCTTCATCTTATTTTTCATGTCTCAGCTCAGCCCAGAGGAAAGTGCTTTGTCTCCATGAGGAAGTGTGGGATTGGACAGGCTGGTTTTGAGTTATGGGGATTTGAGAGAGCATCCTGTGTTTCAGTTTCTTGGAAGCCTGCTATAAAATATTGATGTTGTTGTTGCTTATATATCAGGAAAAATGCCTTGGAGCACAGACTTCCAACTTGTAATCACTCGTCTCCAGCAATAGCTCCCACATGAGCTTGTTTTGCCCTGTCGAAATTCAGAGTTTTTGCTTTAGAGGATCAATTCAAAAAGCTGGAAATGAAAGCAGACACATTCTAGATGAACATCTGGGCAAACTGTTCATTGTGACTGAGCTAATTAACATATGCTGTCCTTCTCTCCTAATTTGCAGCATAGGAAAGCTCATGACTTGCTTGGATGTGCTGGAGACTGAAAGACTGTGATTACCTCTTCCAAAAAAAGGAAAGTCACTCTTGGAATAACAGAATCCTAAAGGCTGGAAAAGCCCTCTAAGATCACCAGGTCCAACCCAGCACCATCACCACGGTCACCCCTAAACCAGTTCCTCAAGTGCCACATCCAAATGTTTTATGAGACACTTCCAGGGATGGGGACTTCACCACTTTCCTGTTGCAGCACTTTAAAACCTTTTCCATGAATTTTTTTTCCCTAATATCCAATCTAAACCTCCTCTGGCACAACTTGAGGCCATGGCAGGGTGCTGGTGAGGAGTGAACTCTTTACCAGACACCAAAGTGTAGGGCAGGACAAGGACTAATGGGTTCAGACTGAAAGAGGGGAAGTTTAGGTTTGATATCAGGAAGAAATTCTTGGCTGTGAGGGTGGGGAGGCCCTGGCACAGGGTGCCCAGAGAAGCTGTGGCTGCCCCATCCCTGGAAGTGTCCAAGGCCAGGTTGGAGCCACCTGGGATAGTGGAAGGTGTCCCTGCCCGTGGCAGGGGGTGGGATGAGATGGTTTTATGGTTCCTTCCAACCCAAACCATCCTGTGATTCCATGGTTCTGTGATCACCAGTAGCACAAGATGGTATGGGAAGTATTTTCAGCCAAGACAGAGAAGTCTCTGAGTGTCCTCTGAAGTACATTTGTTGTGTGAAGGGTGAAAATGCAGCACAAAAAGATGATGTGCCAAAGGAAATTCAAAGAAGAGAAGATCCTCTGGCTGGGACAGTGGAACAGGGAAGGCAAGTGTGGGAGGAGCAAACACAGGCATTCAGGATCCCAGTCCAGTCCTTCCAGGAGCACCACACCATTGGATTCAGCTGGAAATGGGTGTGAAATGATAAAAAGAGAGGACTCCACACAGCACCTTCTCTGATGCTCAGCCTCTCCCAGCCAACAGGACTGGACCTGCTGCCACGTCCTGCTTTTGGACCAGAGGTCCAGAGCACAAATCCCCCCCTGCCCATGGCTGTGGCTGCACACCAGGACGTGCCAGAAGGAGCAGGGCTGTTTGCCAGCACTGCTGATGCTTCCATTTAAAGGAGTAGCAGGAGGCAGTGCTTCTGGAAATGCTTATTTTGCCAAATCACTTTGCAGTGGCTGTACCCTGCCTGTTGTTATTAATAGTTTAATGACATCCCCACCTTCTGCTTCTCCCTCTGCAGCC
Source organism: Calyptomena viridis (assembly GCA_013390005.1). NCBI lineage: Eukaryota > Metazoa > Chordata > Aves > Passeriformes > Eurylaimidae > Calyptomena > Calyptomena viridis. The sequence continues at coordinate 114,893 of WEIV01000351.1, read as the reverse complement.
ACACAGGGCTGGATGCCAGAGTCTTAACTTTCCCAAAAGGTAATTGCTCACTCTACACACTTTTGGCAGGATTGATGTCACACAATCACAGTTCTGAGGGTGACAGGATGTGATTGTGGGAAGCAAGGATGTGATTTGGGTCCGGGCATCTCTGTGGTGCCAAACCACTCACCCTGCCTTGGATGGAGCCTGGGCAGTGTGTCCTTGTGCTCCTGTTCCCTGGGAGCAGAGCAGCCATGGCAGGAAGCAGGAGGTGACAGAGGGTGGGCATAAGAACACAGGACACACTCCAGGCTGAACTACCCAGCCTGGCTCCAGAGCAGAGGGGCTCCAGCCCTTGGAACATCTCCAAGGGTTCCTCTGGACTCTCTCCAGCAGCTCCATGTCCTCCCTGTGCTGTTCCCAGAGCTGGAGGCAGATTCCAGGTGGGGTCTCACCTGAAGGGACAGAGGGGCAGAACCCCCCCCTCCCCTGCTGTGGGATCAGCCCAGGGCACAGGGGGTTTCTGGGATGGGGAATGTCCAGCCTCTGCCCCACCAGCATTCCCAAATCCTTCTCCCAGGGATGCTCTCAATCCATTCTCTGCCCAGGCTGTGTTTGTGCTGGGATTGTCCAGTTCCAACTCCTGAGGATGTCCAATCCACCTGGACACTGAGCTGAATTGGGAATTGGGATTGTCCAATACCAACCCTGAGGAATGTGATTCATCCCCTTGGATACAGAACCAAAAAGGACACAGAAAATGCCTTATCCTTTGAAATAAAGATGGAGGAATCCCCCTTATGATTTCTAATGCTACATGCTGGATTTTCTTCCTGGCTTGATTTTTAAAGTCCATCAGCAGATGCTGGTGTGCTCTCTACCTGTCCAACACCTTCAAGGAATTAGTGAAAAGTGATTTGTATCCAAGGGAGTCTCCTGCTGGGTGGAGTTGCCCTCAGCCATCACACCGTGTCAGGTTCAGCACCAGTTAAATGCTGCTGAAAAGCTTCCCCAGCCCCAGGTTGTAAAAAAAGGCAGCTGCCCTGGATCCTTCCAGAGGAGAAACTGCTGAGGAACCCCCAGTTGGAAATGGTTTGAAACCTCCCGAGTGTCCCCGTCTGCTCCAGTTCCATCCTCCCGTCACCTCAGACATTCCCAGCACGAGGGGTTGGTGGGAATGGTTGGTCTGGGTGTTTCCCATGACCCACAGGACCATCTGCACTTTGGTTCAGCAGCACTGGGACAAAGCTGAGGGAGGCCATGTGGGACATACCACTGAGCAACTCCCTCAGGAATTATTACCAGGACTAAAGAGCATTTCCAAGAGGTCCAGGCACGACCCTGTGCCCAGAGTCTGGTGATCCAGGCTGTGGGAGCACTCACAGATCAAGTCAAGGGAGGCAGCAAACAGTGCTTGTAACCTGCCACGAGAAGTTCCCAGTGTTGCCTCAAGGAAAAGATGTGCTGGAGCACTGGGAAAAGGGTGGAGAGAGCTGGGACATGGAGAGTCCTTTGAATTTGTGATTCTGTGTTTCCAGAGAACCAAAAACTTGAAATGCCCACGAGGAACGAGGTTAAGTTTCCATCTGACTCATCTTCACCCAACACAGGACAACACAGTCAAAAATGTCGACCTTGTCAGAAAAGTCACAACATGGTTTTTAAAAAATTATCTTGTTGTGGAGGCTCATTTTTCTCCTCTCCTCCCCTTTCTGGGTGCACGTAAAGCTGAGCTTCAAACCATCCCTGCTCCTGGGAGAGCCCCAAATGTCTCCTTGCTGCCCCCAGGCACTGCTGGTGTTCCCAGCAGCTGCAGACTTGAAGGATCGTCCTAAAAACCACAGGGCTCATGATAAAAGCTTTGCTTCAGATTGTATCTTGTAGCAGCAAGAGCTGTGCTCCCAGGCCACTGTCACGGTGACAGTCACGAGGGTTATCAGCACCAAGTGCCAGCTCTGCCTTCCTGGGAGAGGGACATTACAGTAATGAGAAAATAAGAGATCTCAGCTGCCTTGCCCAGCTGAGCTCTCAGCCTGTTTTACCTCAGGCACAGAGAAGAATGTCTTTAATATCATCACTGGAATATGAGTCATCGGGGCTTTATTTTAATCTTTTTTTTTTCAGGGAAAAAAAACAGAATAAGAAATTCTGCTTTGTATTTTATCACGAGGAGAGAAATGGGTTGAAAGGTAATTGGATCCTGTTGCTTCCTAACCAGCTAAATATTTACATATAGGCTGGGCTATTAATCATGGCCCCATATGGCAGGAAAGCTTGGCAGAGCACTCTGGGGAGAGCTGCTGTGTGCAAGTGTGTTTGTCTCACAAATGTCTCCCTGACAGCTTCACTTTCATCACAATCAGCTGTGACACCATAATTACAGATTTGGGGAGGTTTGCAGCCTCCCAGTGATTGATTGTTTGATACACACAATTTAGAAGATAGATGTTCTTATTTAAATAACTGCTTGGCTACACAGGGAGCACAAAGTGGGAGTGTGTCTGTGCCAGTGTCCAGGACAAACCCCCTCAGGGCCTTTTCAGCCTCCCAGGGCTCCTGGGCAGGTGTAATGGAGACACATGGGGTTGTTGCTGCACATTCAGCCTCTCCCCTCCTGTGTCCTCCTTGCTGGTGATCCACAACTTCACCCCACTCAGGGTGAAGATGAATTGGATGGGACCTTAACCTTGTTCCTCGTGGGCGTTTCAAGTTTTTGGTTCTCTGGAAACACAGAATCACAAATTCAAGAATCCCAGGATGTGCTGAACTGGAAGGGACCCCCAAGGACCATGGAGTCCAACCCTCAGCCCTGCACAGCCCCATCCCCAAGAGTCCCCCCTGTGCCCAGAGGATCATCCCAGCCCTCCTGGAGCTCTGGCAGCCTTGGGGCTGTGCCCACTGCCCTGGGGAGCCTGGGCAGTGCCCACCCACCCTGTGGGCAAAGAACAACCGGGTGCTGAGCTCCAACCTCCCCCTGCCCTGACACAACTCCAGCCATTCCCTGGCTCCTGGCCCTGGTCCCCCAGAGCAGAGCTCAGTCCCTGCCCCTCCTCTGCCCCTGCCCAGGGACTTGTCCCTGCAATGAGGTATCCCCTCAGGCTCCTCTTCTCCCCCTCAACACACCCAGTGCCCTCAGCTGCTCCTCACACCTTCCCCTCCAGGCCCTTCCCCACCTTCCTTCCCTCCTCTGAACACTCTCCAATGGCTCAATACCTTCCCCACATTGTGGTGCCCAAAGTGCCCCAATATTGCAGGTGAGGCCCCAGGTCAGAGCAGAGCAGGACAATCCCCTCCCTGTCCCAGTGCTGCTGTTCCTGATGCCCCAGGACACGGATGTCCCTCCTGGCTGCCAGGGCACTGCTGACTCGTGGCCAACTGGCCATGGACCAGGACCCCCAGGGCCCCTTCCTGGCACTGCTTTCCAGCCTCTCATTCCCAGTCTGTCTGTACATCCAGGGTTTCCCCATCCCAGTGTAGAATCCAGCTCTTCCACTTGTTGAGCTCCATGATAAGAGGAAAAGGGAAAGGTCCTGTCTGCTGTGGTTGTTGTTGGCCACTGATTTACTGCTCTCAGCCCACACTGGCACTGAGCTCTGGTAGCTCCAGCACAGGTTGCCTTTCCCCAGTGGCAGTAAATCCCAGGGAGGGACAGGCTGGATGAAGTTTCTTTCCATTTATTCTGTGTTTACCAGCCGTCAATTTTATGGAGCAAATAAAATTTGCTCCAGGGTCCAGTTCTTGTGTGTCAGGGCTGATTTTTTTTTTATGACCTCTTTTGTAGATCCCAGTAACTCATCCTGGCCCTTTCTGCCTCTTTGCCTGCTGGTCTGTACTTACAGCATCTCTTTTTTGCTGAACAAAACCTGAATATTATTATTTTCCTTTATTTTAAATCTGTTTTATGCCTTTTTGGCTCTTCAGCTTCTCTCTAACACATCAGACACAAATCCTTGACCTGGAATAATGTCCCATTTCCCACTGAGTGACACTGGACACATCTTGTTCTGATCACTGGGACAATCCTTGAACCTGCTCCTTGTGCTCTCTCCTTTTCTTTAGGATCTTTTCTGCAGCCTCAGTCCTTCAGATCCAGGAGTTTTGTGCTGCTTCTTTCACAGTGGTCCCTGGGAGGGAGGAAGGAAAAGAACAACCCTTTCTATCCCAACCCTTTCTATCCCAACCCTTTCTATCCCAGCCAGTAACTGAGGAAACAGGACAAGTTTGGGAGAACGAGGAGCTGGGGCTGAGCCCTGTCAGGCTCTGGGACCTTCCCTGTGTCCAGACACAATAATCTGCTCAGTTTGATCCTTGTTCCACTTCCAAGGAGGGACTGGGGCTCTCCTGAGGATTTGTCTCCCAAAGTCCTTTAGCCCTTTTCCATCAAATCCTCCCAGAGAACCCAGGGCATCTTCTACAGGAAGATCCCAGGATCTTCCACACCAAGGGCTCCTCCCAGCTCGTTCTCTGAGTACAAAACATATTTGATTCCATGTTTATTCCTTCTCCAAACCATTAGTGCTGCCCTGGGTGAGATCCCACCTTTGTGTCTGTGTGGTTACCTGGGGCTGGTAAAAACTTCAGCCTTGAAAGCCACATTTATTTTGGGGGGTAAATTGGGCTTGAATATGAGTTTCCAATTGTTATATGCACAAAGGTTTGTTTTCTTGGACATCAACAATAGAGCAAAGCTCCTGTCCCTGTTTTTAGTCCTGGGACTTTTCCAGGCCTCACATATTCCCAGGTCTTGTCCTTCCCCTCAGGTTTGTGCTGCCAGTGGCCTGAGCTGTGTCTGGCTCTTCCTTTCTGTGTGCTCTCACCTGTATCTTCCCTCACACACACTTGGGAATGGAATATCCCATAAATCCCTCCTTCATCCACTGGAAGTCCAGACAAACCATGAGGCTCCTTTTTTTAGGAGCTGTAAGTGCTTGTCTGGGGAACAACTTCCACCCACAAACCAAGTGCAACCTGAATTAATGGCAGAGCTCCCACAATCTCTGTCCCAATAAACCTTAACCCAGCTCATGATCCTTGAATTAATGCCACTGTGGACAGGAAAATGCTGACGTGGAGCAAAGGCTTCCACTTCAGCACGTTCTCAGGATTAATTAAAGACAGACAATTTTAGCATCTTCCATCAGCAAATCCCTTCCTTAACTGTTTTAATTTTGTTGATGAAGTGCAAAGACTTGTGAAATTTACTTTGCAGGACAGTTAATGGGAGGTTAAATTAGTAGCTGGTATTTATATTCAAAAAGGGCCTTTCAGGGAACCTCTCCCAAAATGCAAGGGAGGTTTTTAACCTTCTTTGTGTGTAGCACTTGCCTGAGAGTTGAATGGTAAGTTTTAATTAAGCTGGATGGGCAGAAATGATTGGCAGAAATTAATGAAAATTTGGTTTTTTGAGAAATATTTTGCCTGCATTGGGATGTGCAGCTTTGGCTGGGGATGAAAGTCCTCTGCTCCCTGGAATTGCTGCTCTGCTTTAGATTCATTTTATCCTGTTTTATCCAACATTTTGTGGTCACAACTTTCACATTCCTTCAGTACCTCGTGCCCTCTCCAGTCCCTCATTCCTACATTCCTAATTCCAGTGGCTTCAGTGAAGCTGCTTTGGATTTCCACCATCTCAGAGGAGAGGAAATAATGCAAGTGAAGCCCAAAGTCAATTAATGATTTCTTCACAGCTCTTACAGAATTGCTTTTGTAATTAGAGGCTGAAGTAGCCCCTGGCTGTGAATGGACACAGAAAGTGGGTTTTTAAAGTTATCTGGAGGTCTTAAAATGTAGCTGGGGATTTTCAAAGCTTTTCACTCTCTGTAAATGCCAGACATAATCAGAATTTTTAGTGCTGTAGGACTGTCATTGTGCAATTGTGGGGATCAATTTGAAAAACTGAATAAATATTATCTGTAAAAAAATTCCCTGTATGCATGTGTGTGTGCTAAAAAGGATTTTTACCTTTGTGCTTTAATTTCAGAAGAAATGCTCACCATTTCTGCTAAGGAACAGAATTTCTGAGGCAAAGAGACCTTCCCAGGCTGAACTTTGCAAAGGTTTTGAGCTCAATTTATCTTGTGCCTGACAAAATTGAGCTTGTTTTTCTGCAAAAATTCCAGGTGAGATAACAAAAATAAGGTGTGTTGGATTTTTTTCCCTTTTTTTTAGAAACCTCAAGGCAAATATGATTTAGTGCTGGTGATATTTGTTCTTGACAGAGCTCATGCTTTGGTAGCCTTTCCCTTGACCCTTTAGGTGGCATAGCCAGAAATATTTAAAAGTGGGATTTATGATGTTCTATGCTGCTTTCCCAGATGTATCTCAGAGAAATCTGGAGAGAAAAATTCCTCACTGAAGCCCTTCAGCTGCTTGTCCCCACCCCGGGCAGGTGAGGGATTTGCTCTTTGTTTGAAACAGGATCCCAGACTATTTCCCAAGTGGAATGTCCTTGCAGCAAACAGGGAAAGCATTTCCAGCATCGAAGCAAAGGCCAAGTGCCAGAGAATCACAGATTCATGGAATGGTTTGGGCTGGAAGAGACTTTAAATCTCAGCCAGTGCCACCCCCTGCCATGGGCAGGGACACCTCCCACTATCCCAGGGTGCTCCAACCTGGCCTTGGGCACTTCCAGGGATGTGGAATCACTGGGGCACTGAGGGTGGGGAGGGCACCAGAGCAGAGCCAAGGCTGTGTTTAGAGCCCAACAAAGTCACCCTCAGCTGCATTTCTGGTCCTGGCTTTTCCTCCTGGCTCCTGCGTGTCCTTGGATGCTCTGCCTGGGGTTTCTCTCTGTTAAACAGAGATGTCTTTAATCCCTGCCCACAGCCCCGTGGTAGAACAAATCTATTGATGATTAGAAAGTGTTCAGGGAACTATGGCAACGGTGCCAGAGTTCTCTTGGGGAGATGTTCTGCCTTTTTGCATCTCACACGAGGAGAAGACAAAGCAAGTGCCTGAATGTGCCCTGAAACCTCTCCAGGCACTCTGAGCTGACTCACCCGCCTCTGCCTCCCCTGAATTATTCCAGGAAAGTTACTTATGTTGGGACTGAAGCAATGGAGTAAATTTTTTAAAAGCACCTTGCTTTTATTGCTTGCTGGACAGATTAGACCCAACCCCACGGCTTCAACTTGGAAAGAATCCATTATGTTTTATGGCAATAAAAGAGAAAGCTGAGCCATGGAATTTATTGCCATGAGCTAATGAAGTGCAGGGATGAATGTTCAGGATAACACTTCCCCCTGCACCAAAGAGCAGCTCTGAGTGTCCTCCCCACCTCCTTGCAGGGGGTTTATGAGATGCTGAAGCCCTGAGTGAGACCCCAGCATTTTCATTTAATCAGAACAATTGAATCCACTCTAAAAAGGAGCCAAGACAGAGGAGGAATTGATCCATGAGGAAACAGTAATGTCATGAAGAGGAAAAGCTTCTCCAAACTCAGGGGAAATACAGGGGGTTGCTATTTGTTATATTGCAGAGAGAGGCTGGGCCAGGCTGCCCTGAGCACCCCTGGAAGGGTCCTGCAGCTCCAAATCCAGGCCTGGGAGACCTGGAGGTGATGGAGAGTGTGGGAGAGTCTGGAGAAGCCCGTGGGAGCTGGAGCAGGGTGAGCTGTGCACTGGCACTGCTGTGCCACGGCTTTGGAGACCATGTCACCCCACCCTGGCACAAGGCACTGCAGGTGTCTGTCCCTCTGTGCCCGAGCCAACCTCGTCCTCTGCAAGTGGAAATGGAAATCCAGACACAGCTCAGGCCCCTGGAAGCACAAACCTGAGGGGAAGGACAAGGTGTGGGAATATGTGGTGCCTGGAAAGGTGCCAGGACTGAAAACAGAGGCAGGAGCTTTGCTCTGTTGTTGATGTCCAAGAAAACTAAAACTGGAAGTGGAAATGGAAATCCCAGCAGCCCAAGAGGGGTTGTTCCCTCCTCTCCCTTTTCCTGGTGGGAGCAATGAGGAGAACTCAACATGTCCCAGCTTTTGTGTTTGAATCAAAGACCTGGTGAGGTGTGAGTTGTTCCTGGGTGGGAGAGACATCCCACATTTTCCCTGGATGAGCACACACCTCCCACAGCCTTCACAATCCACAGGGGAACGGAAGATCCACTTGTCTGCACTTCTGCTCCTGCTTTCAAGAGCAACAGGAGGAATTTCCAACAGGGAAAACTCACGTTTTAAATGGGAAACTGGAATTTCTACTGCTTGTTCAACCTTCAGAAGAGACACTGAGAGGGGACCCCATCTATGTGTGTCCATGTTTGCAGGGATGGGGCAGAGGATGGAGCAGGACAGGAACAGGATACCCAGGAAATTCCACCTGGACATGAGGAAGAACTTTGTTGGGCAGTGACCCAGCACTGAGCAGAGACCAGGGATCCTCCCTGGGGATATTCCAGAACAATCTGGACACAATCCTGTGCCACGTGCTCTGGGATGGCCCTGCTGCAGCAGGGAGGTGGGACAGGTGACCCACTTGGGGCCATTCCAGCCTGACCCATCCTGGAATTCCGGGATTTCCCCAGTTGTCTCTGGGCAGAGCTGCATTTCCCTGTGTTTTACTATTTTTGTGTCCAGTGCACAAACCCCAAAGGAGCTGCAATCAGAGCAGCTAAACATTCCCACGAAGCTTGTCCTTATCCCTTCACCTGTTCCCAGAGCTCCCCAGTACCTCTCATTCCCAGTGGATTCCCTCTGGCATGACAAAGGCTTTGCAAGCCAAGTGTGCTTCCCTTTTGCCAAGGACACTCACTTGGGGACACTGTGGTGGCACCTGGCCAGGGATGCAGTAAAACTGATGAATGAATGACCTTGGCTTTCCCATGGAAAGCAGGACTGGCCTTGGAGCATCTCCTTCCTCATTGCAGATTTGGGGAGCTGAGCTGGGATTTTCCAAAGTGTTGGGATGACACCTTCAAATTCCAATGAGCTCTTACAACCGATGTGGCTTGAGCACCTTCCCCTCTGTAAGAACCCTCCAAAAAGTTACTTTAGAAGTCTCTTAAATGCTTAAAAATGTGCTTTACCTTAACTTTGAATGTTTGCACTGACTTCACAGACAGAATTTAGGTGCTGGTTTCACTCAAACTAAAATCAAGCCATAAACTGCTCTGGACACAACTCCAAGTTAGACTCAGCCCAGGGATAATTCCCAAACTATTGTGTTGGACTTGAAATGAAATGCAGGTGAGAGCAACTGATGGAAAGCTGCTGGAAAACCTCTCCTGGCCACTTCCAGCTTTTTGCAGGTTAAAATGCTTGGTGCTATTTAATTGTTTTTGTCTCTCCAAGGAGTTTTGGATGGAGTGTTAAGTTTCTGTGTTGTCCAGAGCCACAAAGCACCAGGGCTGTTGTCAGAGGAACCTGCCACGTTCTGCTCTTGGAGTTTAAGGTGCCCTAAAAGCACTGCAAGAAAAGTCTCTGCAGTCCGGTCAGTTCTCTGTGGGTATTTTTGGTTCACTCAGCTCAGAGCAAGGGACCCTTCAACCCGGGTTCTCTGCCCTCTTCAGCCCTTCCAGGGGTAACAATTCTGCAAAACACCCCAAAATCTGTGGCAAAGGGCTCTCTGTTCCTCCCACTAAAGGTTCAGCACTTGGCAGCCTCCCCTGAAACCAGATTGTTCTTCCTGTTGCACTGAAATCACTTGAGGGCACAAGGCAAGACCCCAGATCAATGTCCTTGGGGAGCACATCTGCCCAGATGTGTGTTTGGAGGCAAACAGGGGGACACCTTACCAGAATATCTTTTCGACCCCTGATTTTTAGCAATGATTGTTGGGCATGTGGTGAAGAACAGTCCCACGGGCCAAATCCTCCTTGTGTTCCCCTTTTCCTGCCCATCCCTGTCCTGGACTGGGGCTGTGCCAGGCCATCCACAGTGACCACAACTCTTGGGACTGGCAGGAGCCTCTCCCAGGGGGCAGGAGCTGGGAAAAAAACCTCTTGGTGTGGGACCTTTGTGAGGAGATTGTGCCCCTGTGGCAGAGCTCAGGTTGTCCATTGGCTCCAGTCCAGGGGGACAGAATCCAGGCAGACCTGTGTCCTTCCAGCTGGGGGCAAGAAGGCAAGGAATGAAAGCATTCAGCTCATCTACCTGCAAACTGGGGCTGTCTGAGGAGCCAGACTGACCTGCAGTGAGAGGCCTGACCCACTGAAACATTCCCTGGGGGCATCTCTGGGTTCCCATGGAGCAGGGGCTGCTCCCATCCCTCTTTATTCACTTGTCTTCAAAGCTTGGCACTAACCCAAAAGTCTGGAGACAGAACTGGTGAGGAAACAGCCCTGGAGAAACACATTCAGTGTGTTTCCAAGGGTTTGCTCTTTGATCTGTTGGCTCTGAGGGGAAGGGAAGGACCTCTCCCATCTTGTTAAATGCTTTATTCACACATGTAATTAAGATATCCTGTATCTACAACTAGTCATGCCTTTAATTAGAGGCAGCTCAGCACTAGAAGTGCTGGCAGAAACAGATAATGGTGCTGCCTTTGTGCACTGCCAGGAGACAAAAACAACCTCAGGAAAAGACAATTTCCCTGTAAATTAACTGTGCTCTCTGCCTTTTGCTGCTCTGTCCCTCACAAGGCTGATGAAAAGGAGATGAGACAAAATCCTTGCTGTCCAGGGCTGCTTGATGAGTTAAACCAGACTCGGCTCAGGGCTCAAAGATAGGCTTGAGCTCAAACCACCCTGCAGTGCCAGCCATGTCCAACCCTGGTCTGAGTCCTGTAGGAGGAGGGAAAATCCTTCCTCCTCCCATCCTGTGCTGAGCCCTCTGGGCCTCAGATTTAGACCCACCCTGAAATGTGGGAAGGGGATGAGACCCAGGAACAACCCCAGCTCCTACTGCTGGAGTGGCCTCAGCCTGTCAATCCCTTGGGCAGTTCAGGATGATCTCCTGGTTTTTCCTTCATCACTCTCTGTTTTTAGGAGATCTGGGAATGACCAGAGCTGTTCAGGCCTGGAGCAAACCCAGGAGATGAGATGACTCAGTGATGACTTAAGACTGGAGGACACAGGGCAAAGTGGGACTTTCTCATGTCCCGGGGCTGTGCCATCAAAAAATGCACAGACCCACCCAATATGATCCCTAGAACTACATCCTCAAGGTTTCCCAGAGGCAAATCTCACTGAAATTTTAGGATCTACGTGTATTTATAGCCAGGCAGTGAGGAGTGCTGGTGAGGTTCATCCCACTCTTCTGTATGAGCTGATCTGAGTGACCTGTCAGAAAGACCATGGAGGCAGAGAGAATAAATCAGGATTGAGAGACTTCTGGAACACAGAGAGGAGAATCAGCTTTAAATCAAGCTCCCAGGCTGGGCCTACTTAGGCCAGAATGATCCTCAGATATAGGAATCCAAGGAGCTCAAGTGAGAGAGGACAGAGTTGCTGATCCCCTTTCATTTGGTGCCAGAGAATCTCTGAAGGATCCTGACACTTCTCCACAAGGAAAGCAATACCAGAAAGAAAAACCAGAAAGGTTTCAGAACAGAGTCTCAGGAAGGACTGAGATCTGGAAAACCCTGTTCAAGGAGAGATGGGAATACATAATCTCTTGATTTCAGACGTTCACTGGTCTCAGCTTAACCATGAGCACGGGAGGAGATTTGCAGGAGCTGAGGGCACAGATGTTGCTTGAGAAGCCAAAGGCCAGCTGAGAAGAGCAGAAGGATAAAGCCAAGGAAACCCAGGTGCCCACATTTCACCTTTACCACTCCATTTTTGAGGGGCTTTCCTCAAAAATCTGCTCATTCCTCAACCATTTTCAATGTCTTTCTGATTAATCTTCCATCCCTCCAACACAGGCTGTGACTGAGGGGGGAACTTCTGGATTAAGCTCCCAAACCTGTGATACTGAACAAATTAAGTCAGGGTAAAAATCTGCTACAATGGTCTCTTCACCACGACAGCCAAAATTATTCTTACTCCTCCATCTTATTTCAGAACTGCTGCTTTGGAGTGGCAGGGCTGTAATCCCAGAGGATTTAGAGGTGATTCCTGGAGTAGGGATGAGGCACTGATGTCATCTGTGGATTGCACACACTTGGATTGAAGTGCAGCTTTGTGAGTTTCTCATCCTCACAAGTAGATTTGTGGGAGAGATACTAAACCAAGCAATAAAGGAAGCTGCCACTTGGGAATCTTTTATTCTTTTTTTTCCATTATCTCATCTTTGAGTGAGAATCATTCTCTGCCAAACCAGCCAACATCCTGAGAGGGAAATGGTGCTTTACTGTCAGTGCTCTGAGGTATTTACCTGCTTGTAAGAGCAGTGAAGAAGATTATTTTCTCTAGTGGACAATATTTGATGACCAGCTCATTTTTCCACTCTGTGTGTGTGCAGGAATTGTGCAATTTGGCTGCTGAATCCTGGGAGAGCCCCTGCCCTGGAGCTCGGAAGAACAGGCAGGAGGAGAGGGCAGCAGTGCCAGCAGATGGTGGGAGACTGGGAGGAGCAGGAAACAGGCACACAGGGGTAGATTCACAGAATTGGTGAGGTTGGAAAAGAATTTTAACATCATCAAGTCCAACCAGACAAGAACCCCAGGGAAAGGCTGGAGTTGTGTCAGGGTAGGGAGAGGTTGGAGCTCAGCACCAGGTGGTTCTTTGCCCACAGGGTGGGTGGGCACTGCCCAGGCTCCCCAGGGCAGTGGGCACAGCCCCAAGGCTGCCAGAGCTCCAGGAGGGCTGGGATGATCCTCTGGGCACAGGGGGGACTCTTGGGGATGGGCCTGTGCAGGGCTGAGGGTTGGACTCCATGAGCCTTGGGGGTCCCTCCCAACTGAGCAGATTCTGGGGTTCTGAACTGTCACCATGTTCATCACTAACCCATGCCCTCGAGTGCCACATCCACAGGTTTTTTTGAACCCTTCCAGTGATGGTGATTTCACCACTTCCCTGGGCAGTAAAAATGGTGACCTGGGCTGTGAAGGTTTTAGTGCAGAGCTTTGCACTGGGAACATGTCTGAGAACAGGCCTCTCTCCACACTCCCAAGGGCTGAGGTGACAGGAGGGAGTTGTGCCATTTCACAGAATCCATAAAATCTCCTGAGCTGGAAGGGATCCAAGGATCCAAGGCTCATGGAGTCCAACCCTCAGTCCTGCACAGCCCCATCCCCAAGAGTCCCCCCTGTGCCCAGAGGATCATCCCAGCCCTCCTGGAGCTCTGGCAGCCTTGGGGCTGTGCCCACTGCCCTGGGGAGCCTGGGCAGTGCCCACCCACCCTGTGGGCAAAGAACAACCTGGTGCTGAGCTCCAACCTCCCCCTGCCCTGACACAACTCCAGCCATTCCCTGGCTCCTGGCCCTGGTCCCCCAGAGCAGAGCTCAGTCCCTGCCCCTCCTCTGCCCACCCTGAGGAAGCTGGAACTGCCATCAGGTCTTGTAGGCATTTATCTCTTCCCACTGAGCAAAGTCTGTAATTCAAGTTTGTTTGGTTGTTTAGTTTTGTTTGTCTAATTTATGTTCAGGTAAGACAGAGTTCAAAGCTCAAAGAACATTTTGGAATTTTTGTGCTTTCCTAAGAAAAATGTGGGGACAAATCCATCTCAACTCCCTTGCCTAACTGGAAAGCTACTCCAACATCTGAAGAGTCCCAGAATATCCTGAATTGGAAGGGACCCACAAGGGTCTTCAAGTCCAACTCTTCAGTGAATGGCTCCTCCACAGCCTTAGCATTTAGTGCCAGGCTTTAACCAGCTGAGCTGATCTCAGGTTAGAGCAGGGCTCACTCAGCAGCTTTTGATCATCTCTGTTGAGATCTTCAGCTGCTCAGAACATCCAGATTCCATTTTAGTCAGCAGAGAAAACTCCCTTCAGCTTTACCCCTCAAACCCTCCCTCAGAATTCTGTCACAGGACATGGATGGCCTCCCAAGGGCATTTCTGTCTCCCAAAGGAAAACTGGAGGGGCTCAAAGACACAGGTTTAAGTAGGAACCCATGGCTTAAACTCCATCCACATCAAAATAAGGCGACAGATTTACCAGGACAAAGAAATTCCTCATGAGTTCCAAGTAACACAAACACATCCTTGGTTCTGCTGTAGGCCCCAAACATCTGTAACTACCCATTGAGGTAAAAAATGTCAATCTCTGGCTCAGTTAAAGAAATAAATACATTTTAATGAGTTTTAACTCAACAGGAAGTTGGAAAAGTATCGGATATTTTGATTTTGGACTCATTACAAGCCACAAAGTGGTTTGACAGGAGATGCTGAATTTCCCAGAAGACCACACTTTAATTAATTTAAAATCATAAGCCAATTAACATATTTAATACTAAACTCCCCTACAATTAATTTTGCACTCAGAGATGATTTGTGGTGTTTAGGGAAAGGAAGAGAAAAGCCGGATTTCTCAGAGATAAGTAGGAAGTTGATTTATTTAGGCACAAAATCCACAAGGAACGTGATAAACACCCTTTCAGGTGCAAAACTCAGCTCTGTCTTAGTGGTGGAGTCACTGTGGGAGGAGAAAATATCCACATATTTCTGGTTTTAAGGGAAGCAAGTGGAAAAATACCTCTCCAGACCCACCAGTACCAAGGTCTAGGCTGGGTCTAAACTCTTGGCAATGAGTTTACACAGAAACAGCATCAGTGTCTTCATTCCCTATTCATTCCCGAGTCCCACAGAATCCATAAAAAGAACAGAGTCTCAGCCTGATGAATGCATTTGAGTGGGCAAACAGTTGGGCTGGAAAATATATTTTTGAAACAAAAATATTGGGTTAACTTTGTCATTTTAATCAAAATACCTGTTTGAGGGGTCAAATAGATAGTTGGGGTCAACACTTGTGCTTGGGGTCTACACTTCTCCATGAAATATCTGTGTTCAGAAATGACAGGAATGTTTCAGAATTTCTCCTTTGCTGAGAAAAAAAAAATTGCTTTTCTGTTTGTCTGTGATAAAATAAAACATATTCTTTTTATGATTTTTAAAAAATTTTATTATTTTTAATTTTTGTTATTTTTATTATTTTATTTTTATTATTTTTTGCTTGGTGTCTTGTAGATTACCTGTGGATATAAACCAGTTCTGACAAATAATTTGCCTTCTGCTCCAATATTTCTTTAGTTTTATCTACTATGAGCCCCATTCTGCCCTTCTACAAACCTCATATCACTTCATTCCAGAAGGAACTTCCACAGAAATTCTGAGGGGCCGCAGATTCCTCCATGGAGGTTTTAAAATTCATCATCACCTGAACACTTTGTTCCTCTCTCTAGTGAAAGTGGGATCTGGGTCTGACGTCCCACAGGATTGACCCCAAGCCTGTCCCAGGGGTCTGGTTCCCTGTCCCTGGAATAGAACAATGATCTGGACACTCTTCAATGAAATTCCCATGTCTTTAACATGTGAATCCCAAAACTTCCCTGTGTGAATGTTTCCTGTACCTGTCAGTGGGAACAGAGCTTTTATTTTGCCCCATCCACCTCCAAATATTTCTGCTGTCTCCCTCCACCCACAGGAGGTCACTTTGCTTTGTGGTTTTCCTCATAAATTCAGAGCTGCAAAGGCCATCACGAGACTTTAAATGTGCCCTAATTTCAGGTGGAACCTCAAGTGTTCCTCCTGCAGCCTGATAACTCTGCAGATGGGGCAACTGAGTGAGGGAAAAGGCTCATTTCTGGCTGGAATTCAAGAGCCCTGGAGCTGCTGCAGGGGCTGCTCAGAGCAGCTTTGGGCTGGAAAGATTTTTCATAGAATCCCTGGATGGTTTGGGATGGAAGGGACCTTAAAGTTCAACTAATTCCAGTCTTCTGCCATGGGCAGGGACACCTTCCACTATCCCAGGTTGCTCCAGCCTTGGACACATCCAGGGATGGGGCAGCCACAGCTTCTCTGGGAATCTGTGCCAGGGCCTCCCCACCCTCACAGACAAGAATTCCTTCCTAATATCCACCCTAAATTCCTTCTCTTTCAGTGTGAAGCCATTCCCCCTTGTCCTGCCACTACAATTCCTCAGGAAAAGTCTCTCTCTGGCTTCCCTGGAGCCCCTTCAGGTCCTGGAAGGGGCTGTGAGGTCTCCACACAACCTTCTCTTCTCCAGGATGAACAATCCCAACTCTTCCAGCCTGTCTCCCCAGGGAAGGTGCTCCAGTCCTTTTATCCATTTCATGGCTTCTTCTGCACTTGCTCCAACTGCTCCAAGTCCTTCTCATGTTGGGGACACCAGAACTGCTGAAGAAATCATCTCCTACTTCCTTCACCCTCCTTTGGATGCAGCCCAGGATTTGTTGGCTTTGGGATGTGCCATCTTTTCCCCAGGACACCCCAACACCTCAGTACATGAAATTATCCTGGAACTGATAAACTCTGGCTGTGGAGCTGAAGAAAAAGACACCCAGTTAAGAGAACTCTTCTGGATAATTTATGTGCATTTTCCTCTTTCTTCCTTTGATGGACAAGTGTTTATTTTCTTGTTTTCCAAGCTGAGCATGAAGAAATGGAAGGTGCCTGAAGCAACAGTTTTCCAGGTCATTAGGAAGCCAAGCAGAGAGAGGATGAAGCTTTGGGTGATGTTTTTTGTGGCATCAGAGAAGGAGGGCATGGCCTGCCCTACTCGAGCAGTTCAAAGAATTCTTCACATGGAAGAAGGAGCACCAAGTATAAGGATTGGGAGAAGAAAGGAAAAGATCAAATAAATGTTAAGCCCCTCGATGTGTGTGATCTCAGATACCTTCTGACAATCACATGTTATTGCTCATGTTATTGAGAGACAGAATTAAAAATTATTTAGTACTTAAAAGTGCTTTTCTGGGCTGTGGCATTCCAGCATTATGTGTAGCAGGAATTTCTGGGATTATAATAATGATTTGGAGGGCAATGGAAAACCCCCAAGTTGTAGTTTTCCACCTTTCCTGCTGGGAATTATCAGAGGCCCAACCCCACCTGAACACAGCTTTCATTGCTGGGCACATCAGTGTAATGGGCTTAGCAATGGAATTCCTGCAAGCTGGTACTTTACTGGGAATTCTCAGCTGGTTTTAGAAGGACAGTGAGCACAAAAGAGTTTGTAGGGAGAAAGGGAACTTTTTGAGCAGTTTTGATACCAGAGCTGTGTGTCTGTGGGGCACAGGGGAGCTTCGGGTTGGGGAATCATGGAATCCATAAAATCTCCTGAGCTGGAAGGGACCCCCAAGGCTCCTGGAGTCCAACCCTCAGCCCTGCACAGCCCCATCCCCAAGAGTCCCCCCTGTGCCCAGAGGATCCTCCCAGCCCTCCTGGAGCTCTGGCAGCCTTGGGGCTGTGCCCACTGCCCTGGGGAGCCTGGGCAGTGCCCACCCACCCTGCGGGCAAAGAACAACCTGGTGCTGAGCTCCACCCTCCCCCTGCCCTGACACAACTCCAGCTCTTCCCTCGCTCCTGGCCCTGGTCACAGGTCACCTCAGTCACCAAGATAAACCCAGGCTGTGCAGGAACCTTGGGCAGATGTGGCCCAGCACCTCCCTGGGCCCTGCCTTGTGCTGCTCCGTGAGGAGATGGATCTACATCCAGAGGGCAGATGATCATCAGTCCATCCTGCCATCCTTGCCCCTCATGGAGAAACACAGGGGTGTGGGATCTGTGTCCCCACATGGACACAGGGACATGGGGACACGGTTGAACTGCTGGAACTGTTTGCACAGAACTGTTGCCTCCTGTCCCACAGTCCCAGCACATCAGCCTGCTGGAAACCAGCATGAAAAAGGCTTTTAGGCCCTTTTATCCTGGTGAAAGTAATGGACTGTTTGTAGGAAAATATCCAGGTGTGCAGGTTCACCTCCCCAGGGATGGGATGGATGGCAGTGACCAGGGCCAGGAGGCAGGGAATGGCTGGAGTTGTGTCAGGGCAGGGGGAGGGTGGAGCTCAGCACCAGGTGGTTCTTTGCCCACAGGGTGGGTGGGCACTGCCCAGGCTCCCCAGGGCAGTGGGCACAGCCCCAAGGCTGCCAGAGCTCCAGGAGGGCTGGGATGATCCTCTGGGCACAGGGGGGGGATTATTGAGGTGTCCTGCAGGACCAGGAGCTGGACTGGATGATCCTTGTGGTTTCCTTCCACCTCAGCATGTCCTGGGATCCTTCACAGGGACTTGTTTGACCTGTTCCTGTGCTCTGAGAGCATTGGGAGCCCAGGACAATCAGCTCCCAATCCGGGATGCAGGACACAGCAGGGATGAAGCCTGACTGCTGCTCCAGCCATTTCTTCCTTGTTACTGTTTGTTTCTTTGGGAATTGCCTCACTTACTCTAAATAATTTAAAATTTTGTACACAAAACCTAATCAAGAACTCAAATTATCTCCTTTTTAAGCATGGGAAGATATGCAGAATCAGCCTGAAATCACTTGGAAAATAATAAAGGCAGATTCAGTGAGAGACAGAAAAGCAGAGCAAGTACAGCTGGGAGCTGGTCTAGGTTTATCTCAGGCACTGAAAAGCAGACAAAAGGTATTGGTGTATCTCATATTTAATGTTTTAAACTAACAACTTGGTTGCATACAGATTTGGTTAAATAATGAACATTCTGCTTCAGCTGCTGAACCCAAAAATTCAGAAGAGAAATGACACATATCACATTGAAACAAGATTGGTGCTGCTTCTTTTTAAGTGGGATGAACACTCCCTTTACAAACCCTATTTTTAGTTAACTAAAATTTCCCATTGACATGAAATGAAATGTTTGTCTGCTTTTCAGAACTTGGTCCTCCTGCTCGGTCTTTTTCCTTGGAAAATTTTGAAGCATTTCTTGTCATTTTAAATTTTATTTTGCCCCTGAGCTTTTCAGGTTTCTGGTACTTTCCCTACTTGTAAAAACAACAGCCCTCAAGTCTGAGCATGTTTTTGAGATGATTTGGGTCACAGTGACCCTGGTCCCCAGTGCTCACATGGTCACAAGTTGTTCCCAGCTTGGCTTTTGTTCCATCAAGGGCTCCAGGCTGAAAAGCTGCAATTCCCTCAGATGAAGGAGGTCCCATCCTGACCCTTTGGAGCTGGGACAGGGTATCCTGGCAGGACACAGCTCCATCCTCCTGCAAGTGAATTAAGGAGGGAGCTGGTGACAAATGGAGTTCTCTGATGTGCCAATTGTCTGAATTATGTGTCCTTTCCCCAGAATGCAGCCCATAATCACAGCAATTACACATGGCAATCATTAATAATTGCATTTCCCTTCAATCAATTTTTACAAAAATATAGCTTTTGTGCCAGGTTCCAGTTAATTTTTTCCTCGATGTGTGTCCCAGGCATTTGCAATATTTTTGGGTGAAGATCAATCAGGCCAAATGACAGGATGACATGCTCCATTTCTTGGGGGATCCAATTTTTAATTAATTGTTATTCATAAACTAATTATTGGATTTACAAATGAGTTCCTGGGAAATTCATTAGCCCTTGGAAGCTGCGTGTCAGCCTTTTGCAGGAGGATCTGAGGCTGCTTTTCTCCACAAGATTGTAAATCCATGCCTTGAAATGCAAAATATTTTTTTTCCTGGAGCTCTGGGGCCCTGGCCAAGGTCATCTGAAGAGTGCTGGCATTTGTCCTGCCTCAAATTCAATGTAAAAGCAGTTTTGAGGGATAAATTCCTTACAGAACTGGGTGGGGAGAGGGTGTGCTCAGGAGCTACTCCAGAAGAAAGGTGCTGAGCAAGGAGCCAAGGAAAATGTTCACTGATTTGAGATTTGGCTTCTTTTCATAGAGACCACAGTGACCAACAGCCCCTGGCACAGGGTAACAACATTTCATGGAATCATGGAATGGTTTGGGTTGGAAGCTCATCTCATCCCACCCCCTGCCATGGGCAGGGACACCTCCCACTATCCCAGGGTGCTCCAACCTGGCCTTGGACCCTTCCAGGGATGGGGCAGCCACAGCTTCTCTGGGCACCCGGTGCCAGGGCCTCCCCACCCTCACAGCCAAGAACATCTTCCCAATATCCCATCTAACCCTCTGGCAGTGAGAAGCCATTCCCCTTGTCCTGTCACTCTATGCCTTTGTCCCAAATCCCTCTTGGAGTCCCTTTAGGCACTGGAAGGGGTTTTAAGTTCTCCCTGGAAGCTTCTCTTCCTCACAAAAGCACCACAGCAGCCTGGATGCACCCACTGCTTCCCACCCCATCCCACTGTGGTAGGGATGTGCAACAAAGCCTGAGAGAGATGGAAAAGGAAAACTGAGCTTCCACATGCCCCTGGAGCAGAGATCCTGGAATTACTGGTTATTGGCTGTTTTTTCTCTCCACAGCTGAAATGATCTTTAAACGGCCCTGACAGAGAAGTGCAGGAAGGCTCCTCTCCATGAGCTGCTGATCCCAAGGCCGGGGCAGCATTCCCAAGTGTCCTGCTTGTAAATCCTGTATTGACTTTACTGCCCTCATTTCCTGTTTTCTGCACAAATCAAGCACTGTGGGAGCATTTCCTGTGAGCTGGCAGCAGTCAGGGAGCTGGCTCAGTAATTCCTGCCATCCCTGTGGATGTCTCCTCCTGTGTCCCACACAATGAACCTGCTCCAGCTGCTGCACCAGGACACGGTGCCCTTTGCCATGTCCCTCAGCCTGGATGTGGTGGAAGGCTCCATGGAAGCTCTTGTCTTCTTTCCAGGTTATTTCAAGGATGTGATGCTGGAGGAGGAGCAGAGGACACACCACAGCTCAGGGGGAGGTTCTGGGGCCCTTCTGAGCAGTTTGGCTTTTCCTCTGGCTCAGAGAAGTGTTGCTGATCATCTGCAGCAGCTCCAGCTTGGCCCCAGCAGGAGCCCGGGGGGCTGTGCCCAGGTCTGGGCTCCTCGGGACAGGAGGACATGGAGCTCCTGGAAGGTTCTGGAAGATTCTCCCATGAAGATGCCGAAGGGCTGGAGCATCTCTGTGCCCAGGGAAGGCTGAGGGAGCTGGGGCTGTTCAGCTCCAGAGCAGCCCCTGAGAGGGGCCCCCATCCCTGGGGGTCAGGGGGGGCAGGGAGGGGGCCCAGGAGGGCCCAGGCTCTGCTGGGGGGGCCCAGCAATGGCCCAGGAACTGAGGCCCAGCAAGTTCCACCTGCACAGGAGGAAGAACTTCTTGGCTGGGCAGTGACCCAGCACTGAGCAGAGCCCAGACAGGGGGGGAGTCTCCTCCCTGGGGATATTCCAGAACAATCCGGACACAATCCTGTGCCACGTGCTCTGGGATGGCCCTGCTGGAGCAGTGACCCCTGTGGTCCCTTTTAACCTGATCCATTCTGTGAAAAGTCTCCAAACTTCAAGGTTTTCATCCTCAGGTCCATCAGGGACCAAGATGGGTCCACTGTCCTCCAGAATGTGGGATGGAAGGGCGGGACTGATGCTGGAGCAGTGCTGGAAGGTGCAGAGCAGGAACACACTGAACACGGTGCTGCTCTAAATAAATAACAAGCTGTCTGCTGTCACAAGGCACTGCTGTGTCTGTGCAGGAGCTGATGCTCTGGACACCGTGGCTGTAATTTGGGGATCAGGGAGGGCTTTTTGTCGGGGGGGGGGAAGACTGGACAAAATGAAGTCTGGCTCTGGGGGTAGAGGGTAAAATTCAGTCTCCTTGCAGAGCTAGTGTTGATATTCAGATTGTTAACAGGAATCAATGTGCAGAGCTGTGGTCACACACTTGAAGCTGCTCTTGGCACATGGGCATTGCCTCTTTCCAACACAGCTTCCCTTTGGAATGCTGTGGTGTGCCAGCACAAGGGAATCTGGGCCTGGGGTGCTGCTTCTCTGCAGCAAATTCTCTGTATTGGATGTTCAGAAATGATTGCAAATGTGGAATCTACTTGACAAGGTTGGACTCGATGATCTCAGAGGTCTTTTCCAACCTAAATAATTCTTAATTCCATGATTCTGTGATCTCAGCTGTGTCTGTCATAGAGTACAAGAGGAAATTTGGGAATAGCAAATAGGCATGGGGGGAAGAAGGGCCATTTCCCTGGCTAGAGGTGCTTCCAGAGGACACACTGTGCTGTTCATTCCCTTGTCCTTGTCCAGCAGCTGAGCTGGGCCAGGGCCAGGGCTCAGCTCTGGGCAGGATCCTCAGCCCAGTTCTTGTTCTGCCTCAGGGCTGCACATCTTGTCTTCTGTAACTTCAACAGCCTGTTGTGCTGGTATCATTGTGAGGATAAGAAAAGCACAAAAGGAAGCTGAGAATTCCTCAGGAGGGGAAATAGAGGGGCAGGGACTGAGCTCTGCTTTGGGGGACCAGGGCCAGGAGGCAGGGAATGGCTGGAGTTGTGTCAGGGCAGGGGGAGGTTGGAGCTCAGCACCAGGTTGTTCTTTGCCCACAGGGGGGGTGGGCACTGCCCAGGCTCCCCAGGGCAGTGGGCACAGCCCCAAGGCTGCCAGAGCTCCAGGAGGGCTGGGATGATCCTCTGGGCACAGGGGGGGCTCTTGGGGATGGGGCTGTGCAGGGCTGAGGGTTGGACTCCAGGATCCCTGTGGGACCCTTCTGTGAACAGAGGGACAGAGCCCCCTTCTCTCACTAAAGACAATTCTCTGAATTCCATTTTTAGGTGTGCTTTCATAATTTTATCCTTTTATCACCTCTCTTTGCCTTCCAAACCTTTCCTCAGTGCCATCTATGCAGGTCAGATAAACCTACATCATTTTCACCAAAGAAAAAGGAGAAGGAACACTGATTTGGAACCTGAATCCTTGTGCCAGTTCCTCTGGGAGGACCCCTCTGTGCCCTTGCCTTGCTGTAGGTGTGGGCAGGGGGCTGTGCTGGCCCATTTTGCAGTGGAACTGGCCCATTGCAGCTCTGCTGTGTGTTTTTCTTTTTAGCAGCCTGTCTTCACTCAGGGGTATTAATTGTTTTCAAATATGTGAGATGTCTGTGTTGTTCTTGCTGGAGGTGATATCAATCCTATTAAATCCTGTCAGTTCCTGTCTGGATGTTAATGCAGAAATGGCTCTGACTGGTGGTTTGTGACTGAGAGGGTTTGAAACTGCAACTGCCTGAAACCCTGAGCCTTGAAACACATTTATCTTGTGACCACATCACCTTTCAACCTGGCACTACATTTGGGAAAGCAAAATATGCCAGGATGAATATTCTGAATGAAGCATTTCAAAGCCCTTCAGACAAAACTGGAGCTTTAGAAGTCAAAGGTTCTGTTACAAGGAAAATCCCAGATCAAGCTGAAATCAAAAGTTGCCATCAGTGCTCCTAAAGTGAGTGAAAAATGTCCTTGTTTATCCTACTGAAGTTTGCAGAAGCAGCAAAAATCTGTTCAAAACCCCTCAGTTATTTGTCAGCTTTCACAGAGCTGAGCATTTAAGGGATGGGGAGGCAGAGCTGGCATTTCTAATTGAGTTCCTTGGATCTCCAGGGGAGGAAATGGTGACTTTGGTGCATCTGTGAAAGAACTGGGGGTTCAGCAACTGCTTCTGGTCAGAGAACCAACTGCTCTGTCCATGGCCCATCCTGGCAGTTCACATATTTCCTTGGCAGGTGGTGGAAATCCAGGAGGAAAATGGGATTCTGGCAGCCTGCACCCCTGTCTAGGATAGGAAAGTGTCAGAAACTGAACAGAAACTCTGTTCCCCACTGCCCTGAGCACAGGAGCTGGGGCTGGGACCCCTCCTGCAATGTTTGCCCCCATCCTGGGAGATCCAGGGGATCTGTGTGTGGAGGGGGAGCTGGAGTGATGCAGTGACAGCACCCCAGACCACAAATCTCATCCCTTGGAATGTCAGGTTTCTCTCCTGTGCTCAGTCCCTGGAAGGTGGGAAGAGGAAGGACAGGAGTGTTGTGTCCCTCAGCTCAGCACAAGAAAGACATGGAGCTGCTGGAGTGAGTTCCAGATGCTCCAAGGGCTGCAAATCCTCTGCCATGGAGATATGAGAGAACTGGGAATGTTCACCTGGAGAAGGGAAGGATCCAGGGAGACCTTAGAGCCCTTTGCAGAGACTAAAGGGGCTCCAGGAGAGCAGGAGAGGGACTTTTTGGAAAGGAGGGACAAGGGGGAATGGCTTCCCACTGCCAGATGGGATATTGAGAAGGAATTGTTGGCTGGGAGGGTGGGGAGGCCCTGGCACAGATTTTCCCAGAGAAGCTGTGGCTGGCCCATCCCTGGAAGTGTCCAAGGTCAAGTTGGAGCCACCTGGGATAGTGGGAGGTGTCCCTGCCCATGGGCAGGGAAGGAGATGATCTTTAGGGTCCCTGCCCACCCAAACCAGTCTGGGATTCTGTGACAATTCCATGGTCAGCAGGGCCCTGCAGGGCACCATCAACATCTTTTACACCCTCCAGAGTGAGAGGATGCAGCTCAGGGCACAGGCAAAGCACCCTGTTCTCTCCACTCTGTCCATGACAACCTTCTAAACAAACATTTTCGACCAGACACTCAGAAAGAGTTTTGTCTGGCAGCAAAAGAGATGTAAATACCTTCTCATTTTCCTCACAAAAACTGAAGGACGAACAGGAACAACAAGAAAAGAGAAGAATAAAAAATAACAAACTCCCCCCACCTTCCTGCAATTAACCTTGATGCTTTTCATTCTTTCCTACAATGAGAATTTATAGCCAGATTTCAAAACAAAATGGTGAGTCTGGAAAAAAGTTGGAATTAAATTATTTCCCTTTAACTTGAGCTATTTCATCTCTCTCTTTTTCTTTCCTTTTTTTCCCCCAGCTGAAACTATTTACTGATTCACAAAAACTTCTGCAACTGCATTTTTGAAGCACATCAACTATTTGTCAGGGAAAAAAAAAGAAACTCACAAAACCAAAGAAAAAAAAACCTCACCCAGCTGTTGGTCTCACATCCTGCCATTGAGCTCCTACCTGGAACTGCCTGATCCGTGACAGCTCCCAGAGATGTCACAGCCAGCTCTTTTCTGGGGGTTAAAATCGCACAGGGCTTCTGTGGCCAAGTCCCTTAGTGACCTGAAGGCCAAGTTTTACCCTCAGATTGATTCTCAGGTCATGGGGATTGAATGTTTTAATTTAATTTAATTTTAATTTAATGATTTAATCCCTCTTTGACACTGCTTGGTGCATTTGAAGAGCAGGAGCTCCAGGGGATCCCGGGCTCTTCCCAACCCTCTGAGCCTGATGCTGCTGGGTTGGAATTCAGAGTGAGATGCTGAGGATGCTCCATGGAACCTGGACCTCTTTTTGGGATCCTTTTAGACACTGTGCCCTGAGAGATGCTGCCAACTCACCCTCCCCAAACTCATCCAGCAAAGGAGGGTGTGCTGGTGGCTTTGGGGACAGCAGCTGCAGGATGGGGTGGCTGGAGCAGAGGGTGGGGTGTGATGGAAAAGCTCTCCCAAAGTGAGGGATTAAAGCTCTTTTTTAGAGGGGAAGCCACACAAGGAGCAGCTGAGGGCACTGAGTGTGTTGAGGGGGAGAAGAGGAGCCTGAGGGGAGACCTCATTGCAGGGACAAGTCCCTGGGCAGGGGCAGAGGAGGGGCAGGGACTGAGCTCTGCTCTGGGGGACCAGGGCCAGGAGCAGGGAATGGCTGGAGTTGTGTCAGGGCAGGGGGAGGTTGGAGCTCAGCACCAGGTGGTTCTTTGCCCACAGGGTGGGTGGGCACTGCCCAGGCTCCCCAGGGCAGTGGGCACAGCCCCCAGGCTGCCAGAGCTCCAGGAGGGCTGGGATGATCCTCTGGGCACAGGGGGGACTCTTGGGGATGGGGCTGTGCAGGGCTGAGGGGTGGACTCCAGGAGCCTTGGGGGTCCCTCCTAGCTCAGGAGACTCTGGGAAAAGAGCCTTTAAATTGGGGGTGCAGGGAAGGACCACCCTGGGGGGCAGTTCCTGAGTTTGTGGAGCATCTTTAACTACAATTGATTCTCAACTTCCCTCACACTCCTGCCTGAAGAAACTGATTCCTGTCTCAACAAAGGCCTCGCAGGAGCCTTGTAGTGAGTGTTGAAACACTCCAGCCCTTCAGTAGCCACAGCCACTCTTGCAATGGGAAAATAATTGATTAGCAGGGAGAAAACCAGCGGGGAAACAGTTCTCTGTGGTGTCTATAACTCCTTCAGAAGTGCTGTGAGACAGGATGAAGCCTCCCTGTTCCATAAATCCTCATGGAGGAAAGAAAACAGCTAAAATGAGCATTTTTTTACACACTTGACCTAAAATAAGCAGCACCCAGCAAACAAACCCCAAGCAAACCCTGCCCTGGCTGAGCACCAGGGTCTGGAGTCTGGGAATATGCACATGTGGTGTGAAAAAATGTTTTATTGGTTTAAACAGCTCTGCTCTGAAAGTCATTGAGGACAGATCACACCTCACAGTGGCATTTTTTATAAACACCTGTCTCAGTCCTGCCAGAGTATTTTGGAAGAGGCCTCCAGGAACATAAAGAGTCAGGACACATTGCAGATGAAAGTGAGCAGAATTAGAAAAGATGGCTGGAAATACTTATGGAAATGAAGCTTTCAACCCCATCAAGGAACTCACCCCGACACTCATTTATTACTTTATTAAGACAGCAGATGGCAAACTGCTAATGAATGTGAAAGGCAGCAAGAATTTTTATAAACAGAAAGATGAGAGAGGAGATGGAAGGGAGGAACAGCTGAGTTTGGCAGCAGAGCCAAACACAGGTAAAGCCACTGTGGCTGGTGGGAATAGTGGGGAGGCTGCAGGAGCTCAGCCCAGGGTTTGGTGTTGGCAGCTCCCCCAAAAAAACGTTTCTGGGGCTTTGTGATCATGCCAAGGTGTCTGTCCTGGGTGTGAGGGGCAGCAGGACTGGGATGTGGCAGAGGCCGTGCACACCCTGCAGGGAGGAGAGGGAAAAAGCACTTTTAAGGTCGTGAAGCACAAAAAGGGTTCAAGAGGTGACTCTTGTCTGTGTTTCACACACTGGAGCCCATCCAGGCACAGGCTGAGCAGTGACACGGGCACAGATGCCACGAGAAGTGTCCCCAAAGCCACTCCCAGGGCAGGGACAGGCTCTCCTGGTCCTCTCCACTCAGGTCCCTCCTGCAGCACTTCCAGCCCCACTCCACACCTGGACAAGGGTTTTGAAGGTTGCACTCGATGATCTCTGAGGTCTTTTCCAACCTGGTTGATCCTATGATTTCTCTGTGGCCATTCAGTGGAGTTTTCCAATCACCTCCAATAAAGGGCACATTAAACACCACTTCAATATAAGGAAAAGTCTACAAACCTCTGAGGATCCTCAGCTCCTGGTCTGCAATGCAGAATTCCCTCATCTGACCACTTATCTGCTGGTTTAATCCCAGTTGTCCTGGCCAGTTTATGCAGATGGACATCACACTGAGCAAGTGGGCCTTTACATCTCCATGGAAATCCACCTTAAATCTCCATCCTGGAGAAGATGATGTGGGAAATCTCCAGAAAAAAGAATCTTCTCCTTTTCAACTGAAAGCCAGAAGCACAGATAGGCCATTGCAGGCAGATGAAACCTCCCTGTTCAGGGGATAACCCAGGAGGGCTTTATAGCAAATGCAATTTGGGCTCCATAATAGCAGGGATAATATTAATAATAAATAATCAAAATAGTGATCTGAAGGAAAGGAGGATTTCACACATTCTGAAATACACACTTAAAGGGAATTTTAAAGCCCCCTGTGACACCTGTAATGCTCAGGGACACCAGGAGAGGCTTTAAATGGTTTTTCTCTGGTTCTAAGTGTGGTGTCACCAGGCAGGGGAAGAAAAAGCATTTTTTGTGGTAGGTGCAACATGAGATGCAAATAAGACTTAAGATCAGCATTTGAACCAAAAGCCACAATTACAAAATTTCAGGATTTCAAAAATACAGGATTTCAAGAATACAGGATTTCAGAATTACAAGATTTCTGGAAGATGGAGATTATGTGGGGAATAATCCTTAGTTTAAGAGAGACCAACTGCAGAGAGTTGGTCACTATAAACCACCCTCGGACCCCCTTAGGAGAAGCTCCAACCAGGAACGTTCCAAACCTCCAGGACATCAGCAGCCTTAGCCCTGCACTGTGGGAATGTCCCGAAATGCAAATTTCCTGGAGAAATGGGAGACACGTGGTGAGAAACTTTTGGAAGATAATAGAGGCACTCACACCACTGGATATAATTGAATGTGAACTTGTAAAGGCCACGGAATTTTGGGAATGAAAGAGATTGAAATGAATCTTCCCTTCCAAGCTGGTGGTGGTGTTGGACAGAGCTCCCAGGGGCTGTAGCTCCTCAAGGATATTTGTGTGGGACACGTGTCCATGAGGGAGCTGATTGCCAAGGGTTTGTCCCCAGCTCTTGGAGACCCTCAGGAACATTCAGGGAATGAAAGGAGTCTCTTCCCACAGGAGGCTGAGCCAGGAGAACTCATGGAGAGCAGCTCAGGAGGTGGAACATCAGGGCTGGGAGGGAATTGCTGGGCTCTGGATGTGCTTCCTGGTGCCTCATGCAAATGGGAAAAGGAAAAGCAATTCCATAACCAGGCACTGAGAAGCTGTTTCTGGGGTTCTCCAGGCACATTCAGGGCATGAAAAGAATCTGCTTTCACAGGAGGACAAAAAAGATCTGGAGCAGAGGTTGCTGAGGCTCCAGGAGGAACCTGAGCCAGAAGAGCTCATGGAGAGCAGCTCAGGAGATGGAGCAGCAAAGCTGGGAGAGGATTTCAAGGAGCTGGATCAAGAACCTGCAAGTGCTTCCCGGTGCAAATGGGAAAATAAAAAGCAATTCCATAACCAGCCAGTGAGAAGCTGTTCTTGGGCACCTCCAGGCACGTTCAGGGCATGAAAAGAATCTGCTCTCACAGGAGGTCAAAAAGGACATTAAAAAGAGAGGTTGCTGAGGCTCCAGGAGGAACCTGAGCCAGAAGAGCTCATGGAGAGCAGCTCAGGAGATGGAGCAGCAAAGCTGGGAGGGGATTTCAAGGAGCTGGATGTGCTTCCTGGTGCCTCATGCAAATGGGAAAAGGAAAATCAATTCCATAAGCAGGGATTGAGAAGCTAGGGGATGCAGCCAGGTTGAGAAGTAGGCCTTTCATGCACTATAATAAGCTGATGTGACATTTCATTGCTTGACTTGACACTTATTACTGGAAATCTCAGCTTGTTGTTTTTGCCATCAGCGAGTCCTCTCTCATAATTCCCTCAGATTTCTCCCTGTCAGGTCACTTCAGAATTTCTTTGAAATAAAGACAGCCTTGTAAATAAGTGGAGGCCAAGATGCTTCCCAGGGAGATGAGACAGGGCCTGTCAGGAGAAGAAATGAGGGTTTGGTGCAGAGTCAACAAGGAGCACGTCTTTTGTTGCAATTGCAACTAAGTGTAATTAACTTCCTGATGAGGTGCAGGATCTTAAGAACTGATTGGAGTTATAGACTAATCATTATTCATGAGAAATTAAAAGAAACTACTTACAGGGAGCTGAATGCATTCAAAAATTACGTGGGAGCTCACTGGAGCAAACACATCCATGAGCCAAGGCTACGGATGAACTGGTGGATGGATTCCTTCTGGGAAGGGTGTTGTGGGGAGCAGAGAGGAGGCAGCTCCCCAAATTTGGACCTCTGAGTGAGGTTTTAGGGGGAGAGTGGTGCAGCCCACCCAGAACTGTCCTGTGAAACCTCTGCTCACAGAGGGTTTTTACAGATGTCAGAAGTTAAATCCCATGGGTTTTTCAGGGAAACCACTGGTCTTTGGTGGGATAATTCCTTCCCCTCAGATATCCCAGGATGACACAGGGAATGGGGTGAAGCCACAGCCAGCACATCTTTACTGGGATCTTTAGGCACGAGCTTATAGACACAAATGTCTCTGGGCAGGGCAGTGTTTGCAGGTAGAAGTCCCAGCCTTGGGATGGAATAGGCTCTGGAGAGCATGGAGAATCCATAACTACAAACCAAAAGG
This sequence comes from Calyptomena viridis, assembly GCA_013390005.1. NCBI lineage: Eukaryota > Metazoa > Chordata > Aves > Passeriformes > Eurylaimidae > Calyptomena > Calyptomena viridis. Next base: position 85,136 of record WEIV01000351.1, on the reverse strand, counting down.
ATCAGTATGGACATAAGACAACACGGAGTCCTGGACTCAGCCTGGGCAAACTGTGGAAGCAGCTCAGGCCCCTTCAGTTTGACTCAGCAGAGCAGCACCAGGGACAAACTGCCCTGTTCTCTCCACATCTGAAAGCACTTTTCCAGTCCCTCACATTGCCTGATTCAAGAGAGAAGCAGTTCACAGCCAGCACTGCCTGCCTGTGTCCTCCTGATATCCCATCTAATCCTGCTCTGGCAGTGGGAAGCCATTCCCTATGTCCTGTCACTCCAGGCCCTCATCCAAAGTCCCTCTCCAGCTCCCTTGGAGCCCCTTTAGGCACTGGAAGGCCACAATCAGGTCACCCTGAGGCTCCTCTTTTCCAGGCTGAACAATCCCAACTCTCTGAGCCTTGACTCCCCCTTACACAT
>WEIV01000351.1:74449-84705 GCA_013390005.1 Calyptomena viridis | reverse complement strand
CCTTCCCAAACCTTCCCAAACCTTCCCAAACCTTCCCAAACCTTCCCTTCCCAAACCTTCCCAAACCTTCCCAAACCTTCCCAAACCTTCCCTTCCCAAACCTTCCCTTCCCTTCCCATGCTGGATGAGCTCCCCCAATGACCCCCTTTACCTGGACAACCCAAATCACATGTCACACTCCAGGAGCCTGTGATGCCTGGATGGTTTTCATGCAGAAAAGAGGGAATTCCTGGCTCAGAGCCTACAGCCACTCACGGACCTGCCAGATTTACAGGAGGCAGCAGGAAAATATTTAAAGCTTAATTTATCCTTCAGCACCAGCAGCTTCTCCTTTGGCCCACAATGAGTAAGTCTGGACTGACACCCTGGCACTGGAGAAGATTATTTTGCCTTTCATTCCACCAGGATTCTCACATCTCCTGGTGTGGAGGATCATTAGGAATTCCCTACATTTGGCCTTAATTCCAACCTCACAAACGAAAGGCTGATCAGCAAAGGGACTCCTGCAGAGCTGAACAGATCCAGGCACATCTGACCTGTTCCTTGCAGGAAGGTCTGTGGGAAGGGAAGAGTCTGACAGGGAAGAGTCTCACAGGGGCACCAGTGAGTGCTCAGAATTCCCTGGCAGCTCCGTGGCACATTCCATGTGCTGCTCCCGGTCTCTGGCAGCCTGACAGGCCCTCTGGCTGCCCTGGGTGTTCACAGGGAGTGTCACATGTAAAAAGAAATCATTAATTTGGAAGGTACTGACCTAACAAGGCACTGGGGGCATTTCTCATCCTCATTCCACTCACTCAGGGAGATGAGTCAGCAGAGGAGAAGGAATTGTTAAAAGCAGATTTTTTTTTTCATCTGGTTTCTCACAGATGAGCTGTTCAGGTGGATACTCAGCCCCCAGGTATCCCCTGCATCTCCTGCCACATCCCATCCTTTTATAAACTGGCAGTGAGACACGAGGGCAGTTTGTCTCTCCAAGACCTGGGAATACTGATAAACAGGAGGCTTTAAACAGGCTTGGAACCGTGTCAGGAACAAAGTGTGTCAGTCAATCCATACAACCCACTCCTGGATACTGGGAGATTTGTGCTGGATGCAGACATGAACACACTCATGTCACACAGAAGGGAGCACAGGAGAGGTGTGAGGAGGGAACTGTGGAAAAGGCTCCTCTGCTCCTGTTTTTCAGTGCCAGGGATGTCTGTTTGATCTCCCTGCTCTGCTTGTCAGTCAAGAGAAAACAGCTGAGGGAGAAAAGAGAATCAAAAGCAACTGTCAGCATTTTTCTTCCTGTTTGGTCCTTCCTTCCTAGAACAGCAGCCCCTGGATTCAGCAGGAGCTGGGATCTGTCACGGGCTGGAAGGGTCAGTCATATCCCAGAGACTCTCCTGGGATACAGGAAGGCAGGAGAGCTGAAGAACAACTGTTTTGTACCTCCTGCCTTGTCCTCCCTGTCCCTTCCCTGTCTGGCCTGGTGGGTGGGACAAGGTGCTCATCCCACATCCCTCTCCAGCCCAGTCCACTTCCCATCCAGCAGTTTGTCCCCACGCCGAGGTGGGGACACTTCTGCTCCTGTGAATGCAAGAACTGGGGGGGTGATGGCACAGAAACCACAAATACAGAGAGAGGAGAAAATCCTGGAGGTGCCTCATCCCAGTCTCTGTTGGTCTGTCCATGTAAAACTTCATCCTCCTGCCATCACCTCCTTCTCCTCCCTGTCCTGCCACATTTACTGTCTCTAAGGTGAGCAGAGAAAACTGTGCTGGGGGTCCTTCCATGGCAATAACCCAGCCCTGCACTGCATCCCCCTCCTGCCCTCTGAGGGCAGGGAAAGAGCTTGAATTCCTGCCCCAGGACCCACCTGGAGCTCAGGTGAGCATGCCCAGAAGAGCTGAATCCACCTGGGAAGTGCTGTCATCTCCACTTGGAAGGAGGAAGGTAAATGGGGATATAGTGGCACTGAATATAGAAAGTAAATGTTGTTATTTTTGGCAGGTTGCTCCAAAAAGAAATGAAAACCCCAACAAGCAGGGGATTCAATTCCAGTCCCATCCTATGCTGCAGAAATGTATTGAAAAGGCATTTTTATAAAGTGAAAGATGCCTCTGATACCAGGAGGTAACAGCAAGTGTAGAAGGAAGTGTATAAAACTGTAATGAAACTCTGGAAATGGGACATTTATGAGAAAACAGAAAGAAAACTCAAGGAAAATACTGTTCAGTTCTGCTTTTCCTGAGCCATTTCCAAGAGCCTGGTGGGCAGGTCCCCCAGAGCCAGCAATTCCAGTGACACCAGTTCTGGCAGTGTCAGGGTAAAACCTGCTGGAACCATTTATTGCAAAGGTGGCTTTGAGGCCAGTATTGAATCCCAGAATCCCAGACTGGCTTTCATTGGAAGGGAACTTAAAGCCCATCCAGTGCCACCCCCTGCCATGGGCAGGGACACCTCCCACTATCCCAGGTTGCTCCAACCTGGCCTTGGACACTTCCAGGGATGGGGCAGCCACAGCTTCTCTGGGCACCCTGTGCCAGGGCCTCCCCACCCTCACAGCCAAGAATTCCTTCCCAATATCCCATCTAAACCCACTCTCTGCCAAGCCATTCCCCCTTGTCCTGTCAATCCAGGCCCTTGGAAATGGTCTCTCCATCTTTCTTGGAGTTCCTTCAGGTAGTGCAAGGCCACAATCAGGTCGCTCCAAAACTTTTCTCCAGGCTGAACAATCCCAACTCTCCCAGCCTTTCTGGACTCTCTCCAGCAGCTCCATGTCCTCCCTGTGCTGGAATTCCAGCTCTGGAGGCAGCTCTGCAGGTGGGGTCTCACCTGAGCAATTTTTGGGTGTGAGAGGAGCCCCACATTTCTCTGATGCAGCTGCTGGATCCAGGCAGCCCTGGAAGCTCCTTGGAGACACCTCAAGTCCATGCTTGGACCTTCCTCAAATAACGACTCCCCAACAGCTCATGTGCTGCCCATTGGGTAATGAGCTGCAGTAATTAATGAGCAGCACTGCTGCCCCTGTCCCTGGGAGCCCTGCCTGGGTGTCCTGCACACACAGAAGTGCTGGGATCCCAGCTGTGTGTCCTGGGATCCCAGCTGTGTGTCCTGGGATCCCCACTGTGCCCTGGGATCACATCTGTGTGTCCTGGGATTCCCACTGTGCCCTNGGGATCCCACCTGTGTGTTCTGGGATTCCAGCTGTTCATCCTGGGATCACATCTGTGTGTCCTGGGATCCCACCTGTGTGTTCTGGGATTCCAGCTGTTCATCCTGGGATCACATCTGTGTGTCCTGGGATCCCCACTGTGCCCTGGGATCCCAGCTGTGTGTTCTGGGATCACATCTGTGTGTCCTGGGACCTTGACTGTCCATCCTGGGACACCAATTGTCCATCTTGGTACCACAAATCTCTGTCCTAGGACCCCAGCTGTGCATCCTGGGATCCCAAATGTCTCTTCTGGGTTCCCAAATGCCTGTCCTGGGACCCCAGCTGTGCATCCTGGGACCCCAACTTTCTGTCCTAGACCCCAAATGTCTCTCCTGGGATCCCAACTGTCTGTCCTGACCTCAGTGGGCCAAAGGAACTCTTTTGCACAGAGTCCCCCCTGAAAGTGCTCTCCAAGCTGGGATTTAAGCCCTGCTCCAGCCCCTTTTCCTGCAGGATTGCTGCAAGGTCTCTTTCCCCTTTCACAGATCACCTCCTGCTTCAAGACTCTGATATTTTGCTGCCAGCAGTGCCATCCTGTTCCACACTGAGGGACAAATCCCCCCCTGCAGGAGGGTGGAAATCGATGGGATGGGAGAGGGCAAAGGCGGGAATGGAAGTAATTGGACCATCAGAAAGCTGGAAGTGAGACAGGCAGATTTCCCTGGGGAAGCAGCACATGTGTAGGTTTGCAAAAGAGCTCCTGGAAGTGGAGATAACAGATGTGCTGGTGCTTTGTCAGAGCAGAATAATTGGGATGTTCAATGGCTCCATGAAAATACATGGACTCCTAATTGCTGGAGCACCTGCCTTCCTTGGCCACTACAAAGCTCCAAATCTTCAAGGAGATTAAAAAAAAAATAAAAATAAAACGCTGAAAGTTTTCTGGCTTACAGGCAGCTGGTTTTTTTCAGCTCCCTTGGAAAATTGTGCAGGGGCAGCTTGGACCCTTCCCAGCAAGTCCATGTGGCAACTGCTCATCACTGTGCTGTGGGAAGCAAGGAGATCCCAGTGGGCACTGCAGGATGAGCAGAAAGCTGGGATTTTTCCTCTCTTTGGACAAGGAGGCAGTTCCTGAGGCAGGAATGTCTCCCTCAGCCTGGACTGCTGTGTCTCCACAGGGATTGATTCCTGCTGTGCTGTGCAGAGCTTCCAAACCTCGTGCACCCTCTGGGGGTAGGGGTGGTTCAGGGAGTCCATCCCATGTGTTATATTCCATCAGGATACTGTCCTTGGGATTCCTAAACTCAGCAGTGCTCTGGGGGTTGTGCTTCAACATCCAAGTGTGTCCCATGGAGGGCTCAGGGGGTGAGGGAGGCTCACTCTGGGGCCAAGGCATTGCCCTCCCTATCTCAGCTGTGCTCAGGCTGGGCCAGGGGAGGGGCAGGTTGGACATCAGCAGGAATTTCTCCATGGAAAGGGTCAGGGATTGGCAGGGGCTGCCCAGGGAGGGTGGCAGTGCCCATCCCTGGAGTGTCCAAGGAAGGACTGGAGGTGGCACTCAGTGCTCTGGGCTGGGGGACAAGGTGGGGATGGGGCACAGGACCAGGATCCCTTTTCTGGCTCTGCTTTCCAGCCTTTTTTCCACCTCCTTGGACAGCAGGGCTGAAAGGCTTCGTCCCACAGGAATGTGCCCCCAGTTAAGGAAGCAGCCAGGCTAAACCTTGCCCTCAGCCTTCACAGCATACAGACATATCCAACAGATCCCAAATTCAGCATCCGTGCTTGTCCAGCTGGAGGAGATTTCCTGTCTTTAAGGCTTTCTTTAAGCCTTTTCTCTCGTGGCTGTTTGCAGGATCCAAAGCCTGTGCCAGGCACACTGTGCACAACCCCCTGTGCCCACCCACACATGGACTGGCATTTCATCTCCAGCTATGCTAATCCACAGCTCTTCCTGCAGGCATGCAGAGATCAGGAATATTTTATTTATCAGAGGATTTGACTTCAAAATTTAACCTTTTTGTAGCTTGAAAGGTGTTTTCTTGAGAAGGTGGCACTTCTTTATTGCCACACACACATGGCTGACCTGGGGCTCTACAGGAATGTGCTTCCAAATTGTCATCCTTCCCCACTTCCATCAGCTCCCATTTATTGGTATTTAGGTGTCAGGTCACCAAGTTAGACCTGATGGATTCTTCTTTTTGTTTCAATTAATGGGAGTCTAGGGAGGATGTTTCTTAAATTTACACACTGGCTTTGGTGGAGTTTTACGGCTCTATTTGGATCAGATGAATCCAAGGAGATATAAAACCCAAACTGGGCAGGTCTATGAAACTAATTCTTTAATTTTGTCTCCATGAGATGAGGCTCTTCCCATGGATAGGCTCACACCTCAGCTTAGGCCTCTGTGGTTCCATGCATGGATCCCCAATCTACTATCCCAAATCTCCCACAAGTATCCCAAATTATTCCAAGTGCCTGCCAGAGCATCTGCTCAGCACTCAGGGCAGGTCCCACAGCCAGAGGGCCACAATTTGGGAGATAAAAAATGCCAATAGAATGGAAACAACCTGTCCAAGGCCTCAGCACAGGGCTCAGAGCTCAGAACTAAGCCGAGCTTTAGGCTTTAGGCTCACTGCTNTGTCCAAGGCCTCAGCACAGGGCTTTAGGTTTTAGGCTCACTGCTCTTCCTTCCCTTCCTGCCTGTCTGTGCAGTTCAAGAACAGGAGAGGAGCCAAATCTGGCCCCTCCTGGGAAATCCAGTGGGATGGGGAAGGATCTGAGAGCAGCTCCACAGCTGGAGACCAGCTCTGTGTGTGAGGGAAGGGAATGGGGACTACTGGAATCACTCTGGACTATTGGGATCAATTCTGTCCATGAGAAGCCAATCCGTGGCCCTGAGGTCCCTCCCCCACCTTGGGAAATCAGATTCCCAGCTCAGGGTGTCCATGGCCACTGGACACAGGGATTTATTTGCCCACCAGGCAGAACTCTGGAGCTGCTGTTCCTCTGGTGCTGCTGCTCCTAATCCTTCTCCACACATTGCTGGGCATCCCTGGCATTCCCTGGCAGAGTGGCACCACCTCCAGCTGCAGAAGGTCCTCTGTCTACAGGGCAAGGAATGGTTTTATTGTGAGTCAGCCAAGGGATGGACCCTAATCCTGGAACAAAGGGAGGGAGGCAAATCCCTGGAGTCACTGCAGGGAGCTGAGATGAGAATAGGACACCCCAGGAATGGCCAAGGATCCAGAGCAATGTCACACAGTGACACAGTGACACCTGCCCGGGGATGGGAACAGCAAAGGATCATTTAGTCCTCTGAGATTTCAGGTTCCCAAACTCTCTTTATAGAGGGAAAGGGGACAAGGGGCTTCTTTCAAGGATTCTGTAGCTCCAGGGGAAACATTAAATAAATTGGCACTCCATTGTCTTGTATTTATGCTTCTCACCCCTGGCTGAAGCTTTGGAGGGGTTAATGCCCCACTCCATCCCAGGAAGACACTTCCAGCATGATTATTCCAAGTGGTTTCATTCCTCTGGGAGTATCAGGTGTCCATGGAATTTGCATAATTTATAAAGCTCCTCCCTGCCTGCCAGGGGATATTACTGAGGGTCTGGAAGGTTCTGCCACCCCCCCCTTTCCTCTGAAAGAAGCTGAGACTCCTCGATATCCACCTTTGTGTTTTGCTCCAAGGACATTCCAAAGTCAAGGCAGAGCACTTGTTCTCCCAGGAACAGCTTTGGTCTGGTCTTGCTGTTCCAAGCTTTGCAGAGCTTTCTGGGCTGGGGTTCCTGCAAGTACCATTTTATTTCTTAAACATTTTTCAGCATTTTTCATTTCAGTTGCCTTGGGAAGGAGAATGGTTGGTACAAATAGCAGAGCTGAGGGTTGCCTTGGCATAAGGAGCCTTCCCACATCTCCCTGGGATGCTTCCCTCCCTCTTGGTGAGGCAGAGGGAAGGAATGGCTTGGTTGGAAGTGTTAGAGTAGCAAATTACAAATCTTTTCCAACCTTAACAACCCAGGGATTCTGAGGAGGGAGCCTGGAGGACCCTCTCCCTGTGCTGTGGATCTCTGGACTCTTCTCTGGGGTTTGGTGGGGAAAAAAAATAGTAAAACCAGCACATTTTAGGCAGCTTAAGCCTAAATCCAGACTAAGAAGCTCAGTTAAGCCATGGAAGAGCCAAGTTTTATGGCACTGTCTGGCAATTGTCCATCTGATCACCAACACAATTCAGGGCACACTTTGAGCTGTGCAAAGCAGGACCCTCCCAGGCAGAGGTTGGAGCAGGCACCATTCTCACTGAGATTCTGGGAATTTCTGTGGAATTCCCTGGGAGGGTGGGGAGGCCCTGGCACAGGGTGCCCAGAGAAGCTGTGGCTGCCCCATCCCTGGAAGTGTCCAAGGCCAGGTTGGAGCCACCTGGGATAGTGGGAGGTGTCCCTGGGTGGGACTGGATGATTTTTAAGGTCCCTCCCAAGCCAACCCATTCTGGGATTCTCCAAAGGCCCCTGGAAGGCTGCACAGGCACGGGATGAGCAGCAGAGTGTCACTGAACATGGGAATCTATCCCAAATCCCAGAGTGAGCAGAGACCAGGGGATTCCCCTTGGACTCCCTCAGACTTGGCTGCCAGGAATGGTTTTTTTAATGCAGGTGGGCACAGAAAAATGCAAATTAGCACCCAGTAGGACTTTTAAAAGCACATAATCCCTGGTAATTTCATGGGAGGAAGGTGCCTGGAGACAGAGCAAATTCCCAGGCATTTACAGAATAAATCCCAGTATTTGCCCACTTCCTTGGTGATACCTCCACATCTTTTTCTTCCCTGGAACCAGTTTAAACACCAGTCTCTGCCAGTGCACAGAGATGCTGTTGGGCTTCTCAACCTAACAATCCCTTGAAGTTTCTGTAGAGAAGCATTCCCTGGGATTGCTGCAAGGAATGTGACTCCCAAAGGCACTGGAATAGCTGAAAGTTCTGCCTTCAGAATATTCAAATGACATGCAAAATGCATGCACAGTCATTACTCATTAATTAATCTAAATAATTGACTATTTCAGAAGTGTGTCTGAGCTGCTCCTCCTGCAGCTGCCTCGTTTGCTGAGCCATTGTTCTGTGGACATAGATCAGAAATAGTTGTGGAATGCACAAAATATTTAACGTTTCACTGTGGCAAGAGCAAATATGATTTTATCCAACTGCTCCAGAAGCAATTAATTAACATTATAGCCTCCAAAAAGAGAGCTCTTCATAAATCATTTTCACTCAACCAACCTGTTCTGAGGGCTGGAACACAATAGTTACTACTTTTATTTGCACAGACACAGCAGAGTCTTTCAGCCCTTACGTGATCAAAGAAGGACTTGAATAAATAACTTCCCAGAGGAAAAAAAAGCTTCCAGGCAGTTTACACTCCAACAAGACTTGGAGAACATGTTTTCCATGCTAACAGAGCAAAAAGCTTCCTCCTCAGTGCGATCCAGGCTGCAGAAAATGGGTTGTGGGTGTCCCTGCTCAGGAGGGAAGGGCTGGTTCTATAGGTCCTTTTGCTCTATAGATCCTTCTGTTCTGCGGGTCCTTCTTCTTTATAGATCCTTCTATTTTATAGGTTCTTCTGTTTTATAGGTCCTTCTACTTTATAGGTTCTTCTGTTCTATAGATCCCTTTGCTCTTTAGGTCCTTCTGTTCTATAGATCCCTTCTCTATAGATCCCTTTGTTCTATAGATCTCTTTGTTCTATAGGTCCTTCTGTTCTATAGGTGTCTTTGTTCTATAGGTCCTTCTGTTCTATAGATCCCTTTGTTCTATAGGCCCTTCTGTTCTATAGATCCCTTTGCTCTTTAGGTCCTTCTGTTCTATAGGCCCTTCTGCTCTATAGATTCCTTTGTTCTATAGATCCCTTTGTTCTATAGGTCCTTCTGCTCTTACAGGTCCTTTTTCTCTCTAAGTCCTTCTGTTCTATAGGTCCTTCTGCTTTGTAGGTCCTTCTGTTCTAGAGGTCCTTCTGTTTTATAGGTCTTCCTGTTCTATAGGTCCTTCTGCTCTATAAATACTTTTTTTCTATAGGTTCTCCTGCTCTGTATGTCCTTCTGCTCTAGAGGGTCTCCAGACCAGTGTTTGGGGTTTAATCCTGCCAACAGCCCCTTAGGGTTCTGTACCTGGGTCAGGGCAACCCCTGGCGTCAATCCCAGGCTGGAGCAGCCCTGGGAGGAGGATTTGGGAATGCTGGTGGGGGAGAGGCTGGACATGGCCCAGCCCAGAACCCCCCATGCTCTGGGCTGATCCCAAAGACTTCAGGATGTTGGTAACATCCCTTTTAATCCTGGCTCTTCTCCTGACCCCCCCAGGGCTCTTAGCCAGGGTTAGAGCACAGTCTAACCAGGGCCTGATCCATGGGGAATATTCCCAGAAAAATGGCACTGGCTTGGAGGAAGGTTAAATGATTATGGTTAAGCTTATCCCACTATAATTTTGTTTTTCTACCTTCCTTTCTATCATTTCAACCACTGTGTGATGATGTGATTTTCTTCCTTTGCAAATGCATCCGAGTGAGTAGTTTGGATATGATTTATGGGCAAATGGACCTATTAGGGTTTGTTACCTGGCAATACCAGAGCTCTTCTTGACTGCAGAGAAAAATCAGTCTATTTGGAAGGCAATGATCCCTCACACAGCCCTTCCAAATATCCTGGGGAGGGACATCAACCAAGGAAATGATCCCAGATCCAGCTCAGTCCGTGGTGGGAAAAATCTACCAATTGTGGTCATTACAACAAAAAGAAAGGAAACATCTCTTCCTCTGAGAAATAACTCCCTGCAAAGGAAGATACTGCAATTTCTGAAGAGCTTCAATATGTATTTTAAAATCAGGTTTGGGACTCCAGCCATCTGTCCAAATATTGAAATTCATCAGCCGTTTCAAGTGGGAGTTCTCCAAGGAAAAACATCCAAGGGAGCTCCCACGCCTGCTGTGTTCTGGGCTTGGGCTCCAGCCAAACACCATTGACACAGTTTTCTTGCTTTTGCATCTTAATTTTTTTTTTTTTTTTTTTTTTGCTGCAAATCATCTCGGACTGAGAGCAAAATAGAGCTGTCAGCTGGACACGGTCATGTGTGG
>WEIV01000351.1:8186-73936 GCA_013390005.1 Calyptomena viridis | reverse complement strand
GGTCCTTCTTCTTTATAGATCCTTCTATTTTATAGGTTCTTCTGTTTTATAGGTCCTTCTGCTTTATAGGTTCTTCTGTTCTATAGATCCCTTTGCTTTTTAGGTCCTTCTGTTCTATAGTCCCTTCTCTATAGATCCCTTTGTTCTATAGATCTCTTTGTTCTATAGGTCCTTCTGTTCTATAGATCCCTTTGTTCTATAGGCCCTTCTGTTCTATAGATCCCTTTGCTCTTTAGGTCCTTCTGTTCTATAGATCCCTTTGCTCTTTAGGTCCTTCTGTTCTATAGATCCCTTTGTTCTATAGGTCCTTCTGCTCTTACAGGTCCTTTTTCTCTCTAAGTCCTTCTGTTCTAGAGGTCCTTCTGTTTTATAGGTCTTCCTGTTCTATAGGTCCTTCTGCTCTATAAATACTTTTTTTCTATAGGTTCTCCTGCTCTGTATGTCCTTCTGCTCTAGAGGGTCTCCAGACCAGTGTTTGGGGTTTAATCCTGCCAACAGCCCCTTAGGGTTCTGTACCTGGGTCAGGGCAACCCCTGGGGTCTCCCAGGCTGGAGCAGCCCTGGGAGAAGGATTTGGGAATGCTGGTGGGGGAGAGGCTGGACATGGCCCAGCCCAGAACCCCCCATGCTCTGGGCTGATCCCAAAGACTTCAGGATGTTGGTAACATCCCTTTTAATCCTGGCTCTTCTCCTGACCCCCCCAGGGCTCTTAGCCAGGGTTAGAGCACAGTCTAACCAGGGCCTGATCCATGGGGAATATTCCCAGAAAAATGGCACTGGCTTGGAGGAAGGTTAAATGATTATGGTTAAGCTTATCCCACTATAATTTTGTTTTTCTACCTTCCTTTCTATCATTTCAACCACTGTGTGATGATGTGATTTTCTTCCTTTGCAAATGCATCCGAGTGAGTAGTTTGGATATGATTTATGGGCAAATGGACCTATTAGGGTTTGTTACCTGGCAATACCAGAGCTCTTCTTGACTGCAGAGAAAAATCAGTCTATTTGGAAGGCAATGATCCCTCACACAGCCCTTCCAAATATCCTGGGGAGGGACATCAACCAAGGAAATGATCCCAGATCCAGCTCAGTCCGTGGTGGGAAAAATCTACCAATTGTGGTCATTACAACAAAAAGAAAGGAAACATCTCTTCCTCCGAGAAATAACTCCCTGCAAAGGAAGATACTGCAATTTCTGAAGAGCTTCAATATGTATTTTAAAATCAGGTTTGGGACTCCAGCCATCTGTCCAAATATTGAAATTCATCAGCCGTTTCAAGTGGGAGTTCTCCAAGGAAAAACATCCAAGGGAGCTCCCACGCCTGCTGTGTTCTGGGCTTGGGCTCCAGCCAAACACCATTGACACAGTTTTCTTGCTTTTGCATCTTAATTTTTTTTTTTTTTTTTCTGCAAATCATCTCAGAGTGAGAGTGAAATAGAGCTGTCAGCTGGACACGGTCATGTGTGGTGTGGAACCTCTGCAGGGGGTGACAGGATTGTCCATGTGTGGGACAGACAGAAAGAGGAAACATTCCCAGGTCACACAGAGGCTCCTTGCTCCCTTTATGTCCCTCCAGGAAGGGATGAGACGTGGGGCTGAAGAACATTCTGAGTTCTGAGAGCTGAGATGGAAGAACTTCCTGAGTTCTGAGAGCTGGGATGGAAGAACTTCCTGAGTTCTGAGAGCTGGGATGGAAGAACTTCCAGAGTTCTGAGAGCTGGGATGGAAGAACTTCCTGAGTTCTGAGAGCCGGGATGGAAGAACATTCTGAGTTCTGAGAGCTTGGATGGAAGAACTTCCTGAGTTCTGAGAGCTGAGATGGAAAAACTTCCTGAGTTCTGAGAGCTGAGATGGAAAAACTTCCTGAGTTCTCAGTCCTTCTGAGGCTGAAGAACCTCCTGAGATCTGAAAGCTGAGGCTGAAGAACTTCAAGAGTTCTGAGAATCTGAAGAATCTTCTGAGTTCTTAGATGGAAGAACCACCTGAATTCTGAGCCCTTCTGGGGCTGAAGAACCTTCTGAGTTCTGAGAGCTGAGGCTGAAGAATCTTCTGAGTTTTGAGATCTGAGATGGAAGATCCTCCTGAATTCTGAGGCTGAAGAACTTTCTGATTCCTGAGCCCTTCCAAGGATGAAGAACCTCAGAACCTGTGGTCACACAGGCCTGGCCTGCTCTGCACAACTGCTCTGTGTTTGCTTTTCATACCTTCCCTAGAAAAGCTTTATTTTTCAGTTTTCTGTCACAAATCCTTCTGTCATTTCAGGGTAAGGAAAATTATTAAAGTAGGTTAAGGAGAAAAGTCAGCACAGACACCTTTGTGAGGGCTCAGCAGAGAACAAAACACCCCCAGTGGCTGTGCCATCAGCTTCAGAAATCATTGTCCTGCTCTGGAAAGGTCACTTCCCTCCCAGCTGGAGCCAAGATTCCAAAGCCACAGTTTGTGCTGATTATCTCAAGTTTTTACCCAGAAACTGAGCCATTATTTTCAAAGACTGGTGCAAACATGTCATGGGCAGGGATTGCAGGAGAGCCCAGAAAGGTGGGGATGTCCAACATTGCCCTGGTCGTGGAGGGACCTGCTGGATCAGGTGTCTGGAGGAGGGATTTGGGCTGCTGGACCCAGCAGAAAGCAAAGGATAAACAAGCTCGAGACCTGACAGGACACAGTTTTTGTGACTGGTGATGTTTCAAGCAGCTCCAGAATCCATCTTCAGAGAAATTCCATCTTTTCTGTGGCTTCACCCTTCAAATGGCCATGTCCAGGGGCCTGGTGTAGAAACTCTTGTCAGAAGGCACAGAGACCTTCCCCTGCCTCCCATTCCCAGGCACAGCTGTTGGATCTGACACAGTTGGGATTGAGGGCAGATCCACACGGATTTCATTTTTTAACTCCAAGATTTGGGATTTCAGGAGGTGCTGTTGTTCAAAGCCACACAGGATGGTTGTGTGGAATAGAGTGGATGAATAATAGGTGAGGAAATCAAGCCTGGCACCTACAATGCTCCTGTCCTTTACAAAAACCTGGCTCTGTGGTGTCCATCCCATTATTTGTTAGGCTTTCCTGATATTGCTCACCAAAAAAACTGGGAAAAGCCAAAAAAATTAGTGGGAAGAAGCAAGGCAGCATGTAACAGGCCTGGGAAGTTTTCTTTGCAGAGATCCCTGGTAAAGAAGGAGGACAGGAATTCCTGATGGCACATTAGGCAGGGCATGGAATCCATATGTCATGGACTCGATGATCCTTGTGGGTCCCTTCCAACTCAGTATACCTGGGATTCTGGGATCAGGCCAAATGGACATCTTTGCCCTGTTCAAACTGGGAGGCCACCACCTGGGCTTCTCCAGGTGTTTTGTCCAAGGGAAATTGCTCCATAGCTGGGTTTAATTCCAGCAGTTTCACTTCGTGCTGATAAACTCAGTCTCTCCAAGAAAACCTTGTGTTGTCACCCTAAATCCAGGGAGTTCTGCTGTTCCCACAAAACCACCCTGCCTGTGGCTGCAGCTGGAGGGGGGTCACAGCACTGAACATCCACAGTTGGAAGGGATCCACAAGGATCACTGAGCTCCTGGATACCTCAACAATCACCCCCACCCCTGAGAGGATCATCCAAACCCTCCTGGAGCTCTGGCAGCTTTGGGGTTGGGACCAAACCCAGTTCCAGGGCCAAAACACCCTCTGGGAGATCCTGAGGTCCAACCTGAACACAACTTCAGGCCACTCCTGTGGTCACTGGTCACAGTCCAGAGGTTGGAGCTGCCCCTCCACTTCCCCTTGGAAGTGAAAGGAGTCCTGTTGAGCATCTTCCCTTCAGGATAAAAGCACCCAAGGAGGTTCCCTGGCTGAATGAGCCCAGCTGGGCACAGGAGCTCCCAGTGCTGAGGGGGCACCACGAGCCTCCTCACCCACCACAAGGTGCCCACAGGGCTGAGAAAAGGAGCTGCCAGACTGTGCCATACATGGAATCCTAGAGGACATTCCTGTAAATCCAGGGCCTCTGAGCAGTCAGAGCAGGTTTCTGAGGAACTATGAGGAACTCCAGGCTTTTCCCTCAGTGCAGATGGATGAGGAGAACTGAGGCACCTCCCAAACTGCAGCCAAGATAAACTTCTTTTCCACTTTCCTCTGTCCAATGGGGCTCACTCTTCTTGCCTTGAGATTTGGCTTTGTTTGTTGTGTTCATAAACTCAAAATAAAAAGCTCTTCCTTCTTTTTTTTTTTTTTTTTAATCTGAGGATTCAGGGAGTTTATCACATTTTAAATCTCTCTATAATCTCATAAATACAAATAGCAATATTGTGATGACTCAAAAAGGTGCAGACAAAGTAGGATCATTAAATCTGGGACTTTAAATGCAAAGTATGTTCCTTTATCTGAGACTCTGATGAGGAAACTGTCGCTCTCTGCAATTTGTGTCTGATAGAGAACTGGGAATGAGAAAAATAATGTGCCCCCAATGCTGGTTTTATGCAGCACCAAACACCCAGAACTGCTCCTTCTTAAGGGAATTGAATACTCCTAAATTTTGGGCAAGGTCTGATTGGAAAACCAGCAGATGAGCTTTTATTTCCCCAGCTCTGAGGAGCAGCAAGAGCAGGATCTGGCTGCAGTGGATTCCATCTGGATTGACTAGGGTTTGGAAAAACTCTTCATCCCGATATTTCTCTGTGTCTTCTCTCTTTTTAATAAGGAAAATCTTCATTGCAGCACATCCCTGAAGCTGCACAGCCCAGGGAAGGCACGCTGGAAGTCCTTGGAAGTTCTTGGGATCCACCAAGATCAAGCTGAGCTGATCTGCTGCTGAAGATTGTCCTGCTCTGGGAGGGAAAATGGATTAGGGACATCCAGACATGCTTGTCATAGAATCATGGAGTCTCCTGAGCTGGATGGGACCCATGAGGATCATCCAGTCCAACTCCTGGCACAGGACACCCCAACAATCCCACCATGTGCCTTTTCCATGAGCACTTCTCTGTTCTCCCAGAAAAATTGGGTGTCAGTCTCTTCTTCCACGTGACAGGATGAGAGGAAGTGACCAGGGGAGGTTTAGGTTGGATATTAGGCAAAATTTCTGCATGGAAAGGGTTGTCAGGCATTGGAACAGGCTGCCCAGAGCAGGGCCCCATCCCTGGAAGTGTTCAAAAAACATGGGATGTGGCACTTGGGGACACGGGTTAGTGGTGACCATGGTGGGGGTGCTGGTTGAAGGTTGGACTTGATCTTAGAGTTCTTTTCCAGGGACTCAGAACCACATTGCTCATCCAACACCATTCCCAGCTGATGAGTTTTGGAGAAAGGATTACTTGGTTCCCCTTTTAAATCCTCTGCCTGGAAATGCCAGGTGCCCCCTTGTACCCACGGGAAGCTGCTGCTGATAACACTTGGGAGCTGAGGTGGAGCAGCAGGAAAGGAAGGAATGAAGTAGAACATGAAGATGCTGAAGGTCCAACCCCTGCAGTGTCAGGGAAGGTGACATTGGAAGGTTGGGTTGGTCTCCTAAAGGCCCACATGGATTCTCTGGATAAAGAAGGACTTCACACAAGGCAAAGACCCTCCTGAGCTTTGCATTAGTGATTTCAGGTCCCAGAATGTGCTGAGCTGGGAGGGACCCCCAAGGCTCCTGGAGTCCAACCCTCAGCCCTGCACAGCCCCATCCCCAAGAGTCCCCCCTGTGCCCAGAGGATCATCCCAGCCCTCCTGGAGCTCTGGCAGCCTTGGGGCTGTGCCCACTGCCCTGGGGAGCCTGGGCAGTGCCCACCCACCCTGTGGGCAAAGACCAACCTGGTGCTGCGCTCCACCCTCCCCCTGCCCTGACACAACTCCAGCCATTCCCTGGGATAACCCCGGGCTGTTGGTGCTCAGCAGCTCCAACATTGGACAGGGGGGTTGGGTGTTCACCAGCCCTGAACAGATCCACTGAGCAAATACACTCATTTGAATAAAATAATGGGAGCAGCGTGTGGGGAAGGTTTGTGGAGCTCATTAGTGTTGGAAAAGAGCTCTGACATCTGGGCTCTGTGCAGACGAGCCCAATCAGTGCTTGGGAGAGAAATGCTCTGAGTAAAATGTTCCTCCTCGGCAGCAGGATCATTCTGGCATTATTTTAAAGACCCTGCAAGTTCCTTTTGTAACTTCCACAAATACCTCTAGGTATGGCAGTGCTGTCCCTGCAGAGCAGTGTGAGTTTGCACTTTGTTGTCCTGAGTTCCTCTTAGAGGAACTACCTTCAACACAACATCTCTGGTTCAGATTTTAGGAGAAAAATAGGGGAGTTGAGGCAGAAATATTCACTTGATTGCTCCAGACTCAGATGAGTGTGAGTTTGTAGGAGCCTAAATTCCTGCAGTTGGCAGGAAGTCATCAAATAATGATCCTAAAGGATGATCCTGAAATCATCAGGATTTTAGGATCATACAAAAGGGGCAGATTTCCCCCTTTTCCCACACAACCACAGCACACAGAGCAGGTTTAATTTCTTACAGGGAGGCTGAATTCTTCTCACTGGAGAAGGGTTATGTCAAGAGCTGCTGTCTGTGTGGAGCAGACCTTATTACGAGCTTATATTTACCCAACTAAATCAGGTCCTCATTAGGCCACAGACAACACAACATCCTGCCATCAGCTGTTTGCTGCAGCCTGTGCAGTTTAATTAGACAAGGCCTGAGGAGAAAATCAAAATGCCAAGGGAAGTGCCTGAGTCACTGGGTTTCAGCTTGAGGCCCAGATGGAAACTTGCTGTAAATCAGGTCTGTGGGAATTTGACAGCCAGGAACCCTTTGAGGAGCAGACAATATTTGCAGCACTGCAGGAGCCACAGGCAGGAGCTCCAGCCAGGTTGGTGTGCCCTGAAGGTGTTGGCAGTGGTCACCTTCCAATCCCATCCTATCCCATCCCGTCCTATCCCATTCTGTCCTGTCCCATCCCACCCCATTAACCCATCCCATCCCATTAACCCATCCCATTCCGTCCCATCACACCCCATCCCATCAACCCAGCGTCNTGGACACGCTCCATTTGCTTTTCCAGGAGGGAGGGGTTGCAAACAATTCCTGTCTGTCCCTCAGCCCAGACAAGCCCTTCCCTGTGTCCCTGGAGCTCCAGAAGAGCAGCATCAGCTGGACAGAGGAGACACCTCCAGTCCAGCACTTGCCCTTTGCAGGCAGCAAAGACACAATCCCTGAAGAGCAATTCCTTTTCCTCGAGGGAATCACCCAGCTGGGGGTGTCTCTCTGTTGATTTTAAGGCCACTTCAATCATCTTAATCTTGAATTTCACTTCTGTTTGCAAACTATATTCATTCTTGGGCTGACTTGCTCTGTGCTGCCGGGTTTGTGCTGCAGGTTCTTTGCTGTTGTTCCAAAAAGGGGGAATTTTCAGCCTTCCTGGTGAAGGGGACAATGATATCCATGGGAACTGTCCTTGTTGAGGAAAGATTTGAGCCAGGCTGGGACACCTTTAGCACATGTGGAAAGAAAACAAGCTCTTCTTGAGCCACAACACCCCCAAAAAAGGGCTGTGACAGAGAGGACTCACAAACCTCTCCTTTCAGTGGCATCTGCAGACCAGAAATGCCCACATGTGCTCCTGGATATCATCCAGCTGCTCCATGGCTTGGAAAACCATGGGAATCAAGCTGCAAATTTGCATCAAAACCTGAGGGAACACCAGGTTTGGGATTTAGGAACCAGCAGGTGCTCAGAGCTCAGCTCTTCCATCCACACCCAGAGGGTGCGAGGATGAGCCAGGGGTCAGGGTGGGACACATGGAAGCGGTTTTCCAAAGGATAAAAAGCTTTGGAAGCAGGAAGTGACAGGCCAGGGGCTGCTCTGTGCATCTTGGTCTTTGGTCTAAGTAATAGCAACAATTAATAAATGAATGCTTGAATTATTAAAAGCAGCAATTAATAATGGAATCATTGAACTCAGGGCACTGTTATAGAGCTTCTTGTCAGAGAAATTCAAAGTATTCTGTGAATGTTAATGAATTAATGTCAGGATTCTCTGCCAAAGGCAAAAGTGGAATAAAACAGCATTTTCTTAGGCCACTCCACCCTCACATAAACATTTGTGCACATTTTCCTGAGTGGGATAGAGGCAGGAAAACCTGCAGGCTGTGGGATGGTGCCAATCTGTCGGGAACACACATTGTTTTCCCACTTTGGGACAAGTTGGGAATCACAAGCCAAGAAGACACAGAATATAATTTTTTTTGAGTCAGTAACATCAATCAATTAAATTATTAATTATTATTCAAGCAATTGTATCCATTTACTTCAATAAATAGTGTATTATACTTATATCTACCTATGATGTGCAGGAAATAATTCTGGTTAAGGCCTTTCTGTCTAATCATTATCATCATCAAATTAAATGAATCACTTATTTTAGTCTTATAAATGTATTTTGCCATTCTTAATCCTATGGGATGAAATTATATCCATACAATCCCTAATTTGGGACTAGGATTGGATCCAGCTCACACAGAGCCCTCAGGTTGGACTAGATGATCTCTAAGGTCTTTTCCAACCCTGATGATTCTACGATTTTATAATAAGTTTAGGAAGCCAAGGGGTCCTTCCTGGCTCAGTGGGAGGGTCCCCCTGCCAAACCTTGTCCAAATCTCCCATCCTGCCTGTGCCAGACTTTTCCCTTTCTCATGGACCAGAAAACACCATCACTCATTTCACTCATCCCTAATTAAACTTTTTTTGGCAAACCATTTCTTTCCCAGACACATGATCCTCATTTCAGGTTGGGAAGAGCAGAATCTGCCGTGTTTGGATACTCCAGACCACTTTGTCCATGGGGCAGGGGAAGCAGTGGGAGAGTGGGATCATCCTCAATCCTGCTCTTCACAGGTTGGGAAACATCTTCCTGCTCCTGTTTTAAGTGACTTTGAACAAGGGCAAGGCCCAGCCTTTCCACCCAAGTCCTTAATGCTGATACTTTCCCTTGGAAACAATAGGTCCAAATGTTTTATTCTTCTTTTCCCTGTTGGCACCCTCTGGATGGAGGCAGGAGAGGATCTCCAGGGCAGAATTTGCCCTCCCTGTGGTGTTACAGTTATGATCATTTCCACTTTCCCAGTGGAAGTTGCCTCATCCCAAACAGCCTCTGCTATCTGTAATTACCTGCTGTTCCTCTCATTCCTGATGTCCTATCTCTCTTTCCAAGCAAGGCTTCATCTGCTCCTTTCGTGCTTCCCAAGGATTATAAATGAGGACATTTATTTTACATTGCACACAAACTCCTGTTTGGAGTGGCAACAATCACAAGAATAGGCAGTGGCTGTGAAATACATTTTATTTTCTTTCTGAATAGAGAATGTTTCTCATTCACCTTCCAGGCACTGTGGGAATACATTGCTCTTGAATTAAATTCCTGTTACCAGCAAAGAATCAGAGGGTGAAAGGAGGGATTTCTGGCTGCTCTTGAAAATACATTTCCCTGCTTCACAGCAAAATAAAGGACTTACAAAATATTGCATTCAACTCTTTCTGTAGTGCCCAGATTGGTATCAAGTTCTCAAATGTCAGAGAGTTTCCAACCATGAGAAAGCCCTGCCTGCACTGAGCCAACTCCAACAGGACCCAATTCTTCTGGAAGCCACCAAATACCACCAGACTTCCAGAAGCAGGGAAGTCCTGCCATGTCCAGGGAAAGATTGGGAGTGACCTGCTCAACCCACCCCTGAGTTGGGATGAGCAGCACAAATGTGCCAGATATCCACATATCCTTGTGCTGTTGGCAAGGAAAACCAGCAGGGAGTGGGGACTGGGAAACACCAGGGAGGGGCAGTCAATGAGTGACAGCTTTGGGCTCACTGAAAACTGGGGCCACACAAAAATATCCAGTGAAATTCATCTTGAGGAGCTTTAGCAGCTTCAGTCTGGGTTTTCCTGGGATCAAACATCTCCATAGGCTTTGGAGAACACCACAGTCAGTCAGCAACCCTTTTAGGTGCTTCTTTGAGGACTGTCAGAACTCTGGGAGCAGCTCAGGGCAAATTCTGCCCTGGAGATCCTCTCCTGGCTCCATCCAGAAGGTGCCAACAGGGAACAGAAAAATAAAACATTTGGACCTATTGTTTCCAAGGGAAAGTATCAGCATTAAGGACTTGGGTGGAAAGGCTGGGCCTTGCCCTTGTTCAAAGTCACTTAAAACAGGAGCAGGAAGATGTTTCCCAACCTGTGAAGAGCAGGATTGAGGATGATCCCACATGTGCCCCCACGTGCCTGTGCTGCTGCCAGAGGAACCAGAGCAGAGACATGGGGTGGTTTAAAATCCATCTGCAGCCATGGCCAGGCAGGAAATGACCTCTTTGACCTGTTTGATTAACAAGAAAAATGTTTCTCACTGTCTGCATCTCTCTTTTTCCCCTTAATTTGGTTTGTTGCAAAGCCTGGCTCTAATTTGGTGCCAGAACAGTGTTCTGCCAGCTGTGGCTGGTGCTGGTGTGTCTTTTGGGCAGCACACAGGGGGGCTGGTGGACCTGAAATGCTGTTTGGGCTGAAGAATGTCTCTGGTTTCCATCAGAGCTGTAATCCAGAGTGTCTCTGCTTTGGGTGGAGTCAGACAAATCATCCCTCAGGATGTAGGGACAGGACAAGGGGGAATGGCTTCCAACTGAATGAGGGCAGGGATAGATGGGATATTGGGAAGGAATTCCTGGCTGGGAGGGTGGGGAGGCCCTGGCACAGGGTGCCCAGAGAAGCTGTGGCTGCCCCATCCCTGGGAGTGTCCAAGGCCAGGTTGGAGCCACCTGGGATAGTGGGAGGTGTCCCTGCCATGGGATGAGATGAGTTTTAAGGTCCCTCCCAATCCAAACCATTCCATGGTTCTATGACATAAAAACATTCCACATGGCCACACCCAGCAAGGAGAATTTGGGTTTTGAATGAGGAATGTTCTCCTCTCAGGCTGCTGAGCCACTGCAGTGGGAAATTATTCCCAGAATGTCTCCACTGAGTGATTCCACAAATGTGAGAAAATGCCAATCTGCCCACGGGCAGAACAGGAGTTACTGCTGGGAAAAGCTTTGTGTAAATCCTCCTTCTCCCTGTGCCTTTCAGAGATTTATTTCATTTGCAGGACAAGCTGCATCCACAAGCAAGAGGGAAAACATGGAAGAAATCCCTGTTTTAGAAGGAGCAGTAACACCTGCTGGATTCAGGAGCTGGAATGAGAGGGATTGTGCAGATCTGACTATCCCAGTGTTTCTCTGGCAATAGGGGGTGTTGGACTTTTCTGTGCAGAGGAGACCAAGGGTGAAAGAAAAGTGGGGGGTGATGTTTTCCAGAGACCAGGAGGCCCAGGACTGTCCCTGGTGCTCCCTGATGGGACTGATCCCTGTGCTGGCAGGAGATGTCCCATCGGGAGAGGCCTGGGCTGGAGAAGGTTTGCAGAGTGAGTCCATCCCAGGCTGGTCATGGATGAGCTCCCAGCAAGTCCAGGCACCCCTGAGCACCCCCAGAGTCCTTTGTGATCCCTGTCTGCTTCCAGCTCCATCTCCTTTGACTCTTGAAGCAGAATTTGCCCTGAGCTGCTCCCAGAGTTCTGACAGTCCTCAAAGAAGCACCTAAAAGGGTTGCTGACTGACTGTGGTGTTCTCCAAAGCCTATGGAGATGTTTGGTCCCAGGAAAACCCAGACTGAAGCTGCTAAAGCTCCTCAAGATGAATTTCACTGGATATTTTTGTGTGGCCCCAGTTTTCAGTGAGCCCAAAGCTGTCACTCATTGACTGCCCCTCCCTGGTGTTTCCCACTCCCCACTCCCTGCTGGTTTTCCTTGCCAACAGCATAAAGATATGTGGATGTCTGGATGATGGAAGGTATTGGGTACTGTCTAAGAGTGCTGGGACAACCTTGGAATCCTCCTGGAATGTTCACTCCAAAAGCCATCACTGTTGTGCAGATTTTTTCACAGCTCTTGCACTAAAGGGTCTCAAGAACTTGTCCTGGTCTAAGGAATTTTTGGCTCACTTTACCTGTGATTATCATCTGTCCTGGGTTAAATCCACTCTGGAAGAGCCCTCCCAAATTCTCCTTTGATTGCACAACAAACAACTGCCTTTTTATTTTTAGGGGATCGGGGGAAGCTCCTGATGCTTTAGCTGGGAGTCAATGGAAGGGGAGAAAACTATGACCTGAAAATGTGTCAAACCAGACCAAGGAGGAAGAAATCCTCTCCAGGAGCATTATCCTCCTCTTGCTGGAGGATTCTGGATGATGGAAAATTGCCAAAATCTCCCCAGTGCGAATATAACCCCAGCAAACAGCCACTGGCACTGGGGAGTATTTACACAACATATTTAACCTTCTTACTTAGGAGGTTTTCCTATATTAGATAACTTGGGATATTAGACCACTAAAACATGCCTTAAATTACCAATAAATTCTTCCCTCCAGGTATGAGATGTGTTTCCTTTTGCTCACAATTACAGTCTGGCTGCAGCAGTGGGATTTAAAATCCCTCCTGCAGCAGCTCAAGGAATCCCAGCAGGAGGCTCTTTGGAGTCAGACACATTCCAGCCTCCATCTGCCGAGCAGGATCTGCCCTGGGATTGCTCCCAGTTTGCTGCTGAAGTGGAGGACATTCTAACAAGGTCAGGGAGCCCAAGGATGAGAGGCAGTGAGTGAGTGGCAGCTTCCAGTGCCAGGAGCTGGTTAGGGCAGAGTATTGAGTGATCCCAGTATTAAGTGATCCCAGTATTAAGTGATCCCAGTATTAAGTGATCTCCTGGGGGTCTGAGCATCAATTTATCAGGTCCTTAAGGTGTCAGTGATGGGATGATATTTGCGTTGCTGTGGATCCCCTGGATGACTCTGAGCATGTTTATGCTTTTTTGTGCAATGCCTAAAATGCACTTATTTCTGTCCTGGTGCAGCTGGGCAGGTTGGTCTGTCCCGCCAAAAGGCTGGGAATGTCAGGAACAAATGGGATGTGGGTGTGTGGAGGGGAATTTACAGGTTTACACATTGATTTGGTGCAGACACCCCTTGTTTCAAGGCAATGTAGCACCAGAAGTAAAAGGGATGGGGCAGCCAGAGCTTCTTTGTGTTACTGCCACGAGTGAACAGGAGGACAGGGGTTCACAGGGCTTCAGATGGAGGGTTGGAATGTTTAGTTTGGAGACCAGGAAGAAATTCTTGGCTGTGAGGGTGGGGAGGCCCTGGCACAGGTTTGGCAGAGATGCTGTGGCTGCCCCATCCCTGGAAGTGTCCAAGGTCAGGTTGGAGCAACCTGGGATAGTGGAAGGTGTCCCTGCCCAGGGCAGGGGGTGGAAGTGGATGATCTTTAAGGTCCTTTCCAACCCAAACCATTCCATGATTCCATGAATATCATGAACACACACAGGGCATGGCACTGGGTGCTGCTCTGGGGGTGGCAATGAGACAAGGATTTCCTTCAGTCACCAGAGAGCTTTCCCTAAGGAAACCCCAAACCCAGCAGAGAGGGAGACCCACAGTCCTTTAGCTGAATTTAATCTTGAGGAAAATCAATGCCCCAAACTCAGCAGCCCTGAGACCTCCTTGGTTCTGCCAACACTCAGTCAAGGGCAGAAGTTGGTTTTGTAAAATTTTGAAATTACTTTTTGACCTGAGGCCTCATTCTGCTCTTCCCACCTTGAACTGGGGAGCACAAACGTCTGGAACATCTCCCCCTGTAACCCTCCTTGGTGAGCACAGAGAGAAGCCAGGGCTGCACTGTCTGCACATCCCTGGGAAATAAGACTTGGATCCATGGTGCAGACTCTGATTTAGGGAAGGAAATGTCAGTCTCTTCCCTGACAGCAGGCAGTCATTGAGATCTAACTGCACATGGCCTTAAATCCCATTTAAATCCCATTTAAAGCCCATTTCTTGGCCTTCTGGAGGCTGCACCATCTGCTGTCACCTAAGACACTTCCTGCAGACGTGGTGACAAAGGGTGGCCCCAAATACCTGGAGTGAAAAGTCAGGATTGCTCCAGGGGGGTGTATTTTTGGGGCTGTGCTGGTCCATCCTGACTCAGTCCTTTGTAGCTTGGAGTCTCTGCACAGGCTCCCTGTACTCTCCCAAACTCTCCCAAAGCTGCATTTTCCTACAAAAGAGCAACAGTGGAAGCCCTGAGTGACATCTCGAAGGGGGCCTGTGGTTAGTGCCTCATTTCTGGCTTCAGGAAAGGCAATTGGATCCTGGAATCTCTGGGAGTGATGGATAAATGACAAGCAATTTCACGAGGTAGATTGAGCTGATGTGAAAGCAAGGAGCTAATTGGATTTTATGCTTGGCAGGAGCCTTTTTTTTCCTGCACTGTCAGGATTGCTCAGAGAAACCAGCTTTTCTTGCCTTTTTCCAATGACAGGAGGAACAATAATGACAGAATCTCATATTTCCCCAGGTCTCAACTCCCCAGCTTCAGTGAGGCACCTCCAGCCCTGTAACAGACTCAGGAAAGGTGTGGAATTCCCATAATGTTTATTGACAGCTGTCCTGATCTCCATTAAAACCTCGACTCCCTCCCAAATCTGAAGGACTCTGTTTGGAGCAGTAGATCAAGAGGATGAAGGAAGGCTTTCCACAGCCTGGGAGAGGGAGAAACTGCAGATAAAAATTGAGAGGAGGTTTTCAGTCCTGGAAAATGCTGCAGTTGAGCCTGTCCTGCTCCCACGCTCAGAGCAGGTGACTGAGAAATGTCACACGGGATTTACCCCAGTGGGAATGGATGAACTCAGCACCAGCCTGGTTCCCTTGACTGAGCACATGATGTAGAGTTGGAATCAGAATAAATGCCTTGTCTGTAGCTGATATGATCCCATTTTGTCAGACACTGGGAATTCAGTCTTTGCTGTTTACTTGAAAAAGCCAAATGAACCCCCACTGCCCCACACTGGCATTTTATCCCAGGGGGATCTGGGAAGAGGGATCTTGGCTGCACTTGTAAAGGACTCTCTGTTGGAATTGCACCTGGATCGCAGTGCCAGAGGGGTCCATCCCTCTGTCACACAGTGTCCCACCCCCAGGATGGACAGGGACAGATCCACTCCCTAAAGACACCAGGAGCAGAGACCTGGTGGGAATTCTGTCCCAGATGTCCCTTCAGCCTGGCCTGCCAGGGACAAGCTGTTGAGCTCTGGGGCTCTGCCAGGAAAGGAAGATGGGAAAAACTAAATTGGTGTGTTGGAGAGACAATGCCCTCCATGTTCCTCTGAAGCCTGGTCTGTCCAAAGGGAGAATATCATGGAAAAGCAGCTGCCAGAGGATGGCAGCAGAACCAGCACAGTGTGGGAGCAGCTGAGTCCATTGAAGCCCAAAAATCCCAGAATCCTGAATGTGCTGAGCTGGAAGGGACCCCCAAGGCTCATGGAGTCCAACCCTCAGCCCTGCACAGGCCCATCCCCAAGAGTCCCCCCTGTGCCCAGAGGATCATCCCAGCTCTCCTGGAGCTCTGGCAGCCTTGGGGCTGTGCCCACTGCCCTGGGGAGCCTGGGCAGTGCCCACCCACCCTGTGGGCAAAGCACAACCTGGTGCTGAGATCCAGCTGCTCTCTGTGCTGGCACTCACTGAGAGAGGCTGCACAGCCCCCCACCCTTCCTGGAAGCAGATCCCTGCAGGACCCTCGGGATCAGGGAGCTGTTTTTAGGCTGCAGAGCACCTGGTGGGTGCCCTGTGCACCCAGTGCCTAGAGGGCACAGTGGCACAGCAGAGCTGTGTCACCCAAAAGCAGCTTCTGAGCTGCTTTGTGTCACAGGTGACACAGCAGGACCTGGGTCACTCCTGGGGACACTGCCATCAGTGGGGTGGTGCTGCCCAGCACCAACTCGGGGTCACCCAAATCTTCCATCCCATGATTGAAAAGCAGAATATTTCAACTCCAGGTACAGCAAATGCAGTTCCCCTCCTGCAAGGTGACAGTGGAAGGAGCACTTGGCAAAGGGGAGGCCCTCAGGGATGGGATGTGGGGGGAGCAAATATTGTCTGTTTTCCCAAGTCTGTTGGCAGTTGAACATGAGAGGAAAGGGATCCAGGTCATGATGTTGGTGAACTGAGTCTGTCACACTAAAAATGCTTTGCTGGGAGTTCATGGACACAGGGACATCCTGGTGGGATGAGGACATCTGGTTACACCTGGTAAATCTGCTGCATCAGCTCTTTTTTCTCTTTGCCTCTGTGTTTCCAGGGTCTTTACAAGAAGGAAGAGAAGAGCCCTCTATCCATGTGACACTCTGTATTGATTGAAGGATTTAATCTGGACTTTTGAGATCTTTATTTCTGCCAGTTGTAATAAATCCTAATTAAAATCTCTTCGTGGATTTTTCATCAGGTGGCTCTGCC
Organism: Calyptomena viridis; assembly: GCA_013390005.1. Classification (NCBI taxonomy): domain Eukaryota; kingdom Metazoa; phylum Chordata; class Aves; order Passeriformes; family Eurylaimidae; genus Calyptomena; species Calyptomena viridis. Next base: position 57,624 of record WEIV01000351.1, on the reverse strand, counting down.
AGTTGGGTCTCAGGGTACTCTGTATTTCCTGAGATTTAATCAGTTCTCTTCACAGGCATTTCTCCCCTTTAAGTTCCCTTCACAATTGGCTGTGCTGCTCAGAAAAATACAAGTTTATTAAACAAGCAAGGAACTCAGGGGACCAAAGAAACCCTGCAGCTGCTGGGGATCATTTTCAAAGTGTACATTACCCAGAGCAGTTCATTGAAAATGCAGCACGGGGCGGGGGGGGAACTAATCTCTATCATTTCAGGAGCACAATGAGAAGCAGAAAAATTGAACCCATCAGTGCACACAGGGCTCAGCAGAACTGGGGGCACTGAAATCCAGGGATGTCTGGACCTTGTGTTTGATTTTCTCCTCTGGGATCTGGCAGAGCTCTGGCTGAGGGGCTCAGTGTTTATGCTGGAGACACAGCCAAAGGAAGATTTTGGATGAAAGGAAGATTTAGAATGGGAATTAAGTTGGTAGAAGCTACTGGGCTTGTGGTGGTGGAGGAATGGGGAGTGTTGGCTGTGCTGTGGTGTCAGGACCTTCTCTCATGTCCTCAGGTGTCACCCACAGACTGTGAGTCCAGACTGAGACTGGGACACGGGGATCTTGGTGGGCTGGGACACCGGGCTGGGACACCAGTCTTTCTCCACTCTCCAGACCCTGTGAGGGAAAAGGCAGAGTCTGGTTTTAATTCTGGCCTGGAAACCAGCTGGATCCACCCCCAAGCCTGGAGGCACTTCAGCAGCACATCACCAGGGTGCAGATTCCTGCTTCTCAGCAAAGATCCTGCTTCTTTTCCTTAGGTCCCAGCAGCTGAAATCACAGTTTGCTCACCCTGGCCTGGTGCTGCAGCTCTGAGGGTCTGTAGGCAAGGCTTGAACACCAAGCAGAGTGTGGATACAGGAATCCAGAAGGGAAAAGGAGGATGGGGAGGGTCAGGCAGTGAGGGCAATGCCAGAGGAGAATCCCTGCACTTGGACCTTTTCCTTTTGTCTGCTCAGCTACAGCCAGAGGGTGACGCAGGGGGGAGGCTCCAGTGTGTCAGTGTGTGACCCCACAGTGGGATATGCTTGGGAAATCCCAGAGGATCCACTCTCCAGCCCCAATCAATGCTTTTCACCCAGGAATTGGGTTCCCCATGTCTGTGGGCCTTCCCTGTTTGCTGGCAGACAGTGCTCTGAGGTCGGAGGCACTTTGGGAGCAGCTTTGGTGGATTCTCAGACCTTCCCTCATGGAAGCAGTGTGGGAACTGTGCCCTTCCTTGTGCCTTTCCAAGTCTTTCCTCATGCCTTTCCAAGTCTCTGGGCCATGCCCAAACAACACCTCTCCTACAAGGAAAGGCTGAAAACATTTGGATTGTTCAGCCTGAAGCAGAGAAGCTTTGGGGTGACCTCATTGTGGCCTGGCAGAACCTGAAGGAGCTACAAGTGGAGAGAGACCGTTCCCAGGGGCCTGGAGTGATGGGACAAGGGGGAAGGGCTTCATTGCCAGAGGGCAGGGATAGACGGGATATTGGGAAGGAATTCCTGGACATCAGGGTGGGGAGGCCCTGGCACAGGGTGCCCAGAGAAGCTGTGGCTGCCCCATCCCTGGAAGTGTCCAAGGCCAGGTTGGAACCACCTGGGATAGTGGGAGGTGTCCCTGCCCATGGCAGGGGGTGGAACTGGATGATCTTTAAGGTCCTTTTCAACCCAAACCATCCTGTGATTCCATGAAATTCTTTGGGAATTTCCATCTCTGGTCCCCTGTTTTTGGAGGGGGAGGGAGGCCCTGAGCTCTGTTGAGGTGACTCAAGTTCTTCACCTTGTGCTCTCTCACATTTCAGGTCCTGCCCGTGTTTGTTTGCATTTTACCTTTTTGCAGAGTGAGATCAGATTGTTGGGTTTCATTTTAACTCTCTCTCACTCCCCAGCTCAGCAGAACCACAGATTTCACATTTGCATTTTTTAAACCAGAATGAAAACCTTTTCTATTCATGAACCAGATGGGTTTTGTTTGGCTCTGTTTAACAAAGCTGAAATTTGAAGCTGCACTACTCAAAGCCTTCCCACAGCACACCAGGCAGCACATGGCCCTTGCTGACAGCTCAGGCACATCAGATATTATTTGCCAAGGGATTATTCATCCAATATGCCCATTATCCACAGAATAATTTTCCTATTATTCCTCAAATTCTACCAGCTGAATCCCAAACCTGGCAGCTCTTGCTGCTCTCCATGGCCAAGAAAATGAGCCCATCTCCACAAACCCACCTGTGGTTCATCTTAATTCTTAGATTTTCATTTCTGGATTCATTCAGAAGCACAATTATCATACAATTAATGAAATAAAGAGTATTTTCCCATCAGATGTTCCACTTTTTTTGAGGATCCAGGCTTAGCTCGTGTTCCAACTACTACAGAAGGAATCCTTAGTGTTGGGATTCTGAAGGATATGTGGGAGAAGCTCTCAGAGCTTAAAAACAACCACATTCCAGCTGCTCCATGTTGTTTCTTCCATACAATATTCCTGGGTATCACACCTAACCTGGTTGCCTGGGTTAAAACTCTTTTCTGGCAGTGGTTATTTTAGTAACATTTTATTTTGTTAACATCTTAATTCTTAGTTTTTCATGTCTGGATTCATTGAGAAGCACGATTGTCGTGCAGTTAATGAAATAAGTAATATTTTCCCATTCCAAGAAACCTCGTTAAGCTAATTAGCATGCTCTGCTGGCAGATGAGTTGGATTTTAGTCCATTAAATGTGTGTGTTATTTATTCCTTGGCTTGCCTGTCTCTTCCCTCCCCATCTGAGGTTGAGGGAAGAGGAAAACAGGGCTGTGTGTCCTCCTTGGAGAGGAGTCTCTGCTCCCTGGTGTGAGGGACAAGGTGGGACAAGGCCACCAGATCCAGGGAAGCAGCAGGTGAGAATTTCTTGGGAAATGCCCCATTTGGTCCCAAAATGTGATGAGACTGAAGTGACACAGCTCAGTGTCCCCTCTCCAGCTCCTTGTTTTCCCTCCCCTCACTTTTCCTGGTGCCAGAGGTTCTGGTTTTGGACAAGTTCTCACTCAACAGGGTTTTTGCAGCCTGAGGGTTTTCAGCCCAACGTCACTGCTGAAGGAAAGGACTGTTTGTGCCTGTCCTTCCTCGTGGGTCTGGGAATAAACCAGCACCAAATTAAGCAGGAATGTGTTGTTAAAATCTGCAAAGCCTTGTCTAGACACCCTCGTTTGTGTTGGATTAGAATTCAGCCGAGATCAGTCACTGACACAGTGACATTAAATCAAACACACAAAAATACCTGGATGCTGCTTCTTCCATGTGTAAATCAAGGCCAGTAGATCCATCCTCAAAACCCCTCATGGGGGCTCTGATACCCTGGGATTTCATTTGGAACTTCAGGTTCTCCCAAGAACCACTTGACAATGGGGGTGGGCAGTACCCAACCTGAATTTCACTTCATTTATTCCAGGAAATTCCAGGACCCAACTGGAGTTTCAGGTCTTTTATTCCAGTAAATTCCAGGACCCAAACTGAATTTCAGCTCATTTAGTCCAGTAAATTCCATGACCCAACTTGAGTTTCAATTCATTTACTTCAGTAAATCCCAGGACCTCGAATTTTAGGTCTTTTTATTCCAGTAAATTCCAGGACTCCACCTGAGTTTCAGTTCATTTATCCTAGTAAATCTGAAGACCCAACTGGAGGTTCACTTAATTTTTCCCAGTAAATTCCAGGACTCAGCCTCAGTTTCAGCTTTTTCACTCCAGTAAATTCCAGGACCCCACCTGAGTTTCAACTCATTTATCCCAGTAAATTCCAGCTGTGTCAAATCCACTAAGCCAAGCTTTATTTGGCAGACCAAGTTCAGGGGTTAAACCTGCCCTCAACACAAAAATCAACCTCCTGGGAGCACTGGGATCCTGCCCAGGGCTTCCACCCTCCCTATGGAATGTCCTCCACAGAAATGGCTTTTTTGTTGGCAGCAATCCCATCTTTGATATCCCAAATAAAGGGAGGAGGCTCTTGAGGTCCCAAAAGGCACATGCAGGAGGTTCAGCTTTTCCAAGGTTTTCTCTTCCCTTCCCAGCTGCTTTTCAGCCTCTCAAACACAAGGAATTAAAGCAGAAACTGCATTTTCCTCACATTCCTGGGAGGTTTCACCAAGGCCTTCCCAAACCCGCCATGAGAAAAACTTTGAGCACTCAGAAGCTCAACACTGAGAAAGCTTCCAGCTCAAATCCCTTTCCTAGGGCAGGCTGGAATTCCCTGTGTGGGTTTCCAGTGATATCCACGCACCAGCTCAGCAAAACCATCTGCTTTTTCTCTGTGTCTGTTAATTATCACCCTGCCAGGACCCTGCCAAGGCCAGAGCATCCTTTGCCAGTGCTTTAAATCATGGAATCACAGCTGACAATTGTTCCTGAAGCTGGAAAATGTCACTCTTGCCTATGGAAACGATCAGCTTTCAAATCAATTCATATAATGACATTTCATAAGGGCTGAAAACCTGTTTCCCCCTCTCCTGAAACTCCATTAGTATCCTCACAGGAGGAACTGGGAATTTGATCCAGAGCAGCTCCTGTCAGGCACCAACAGCAGAGAAATTCTGTTTGACAGGATTTTGAATTAATTTGATCCAAAGCATCTCAGTCTGAATAAAGAAATGAAATCATCTGATATAGGTCAAAATATTCTACCCAAACCCGAGGGAAAACTGAATGTCTTTTCAGAAAAAAATGAAAACAGGTATTGGAATCACATCTTCCAGTGGAAAAGCATTTGGCAGAGTATCCTTGAGCAGGTCCTGCTCTGAGGATTGTGGCCAAGGAAGTGTCATAGAGAGAACCAGATCACTTGTTGACAGCACTGTCCTGCCTCGGGCTCACAAGGGTTTTCCTGCTGGAAGTGTTGCCAAAATCTTCTGCTGGATCTTGATTCCAGTGGGTTTCATGTGTCTTACCAGGAAAACATGGGATGGGGTGTGAATTATGTGCTAAAGAGGAGTGAGGGGTGGCTGGTACAGGGAGGGCCTTTGGCTCCACAACTTCTCAGGGAAGTTCATAATGAACTTGTTCCTCAGAGCAGAGACACATCCTGCTCAGATGGACACACGTGAGACTTGCTTCTGGAAAACATCCTTGTGGATGCAAATGAATCCCTTTGGATTCCAGGACAAGGTGAAGGATGTTCCTGTAGGCAACCAGCAAGGAGAGGGATGTACCCCAAGGAAGATACTTCCTTCAGGACATTTATTTTTTTTGAAGCTGAAGAGACAAAGGATCTGAGGGAATGGCTGGAGTTGTGTCAGGGCAGGGGGAGGTTGGAGCTCAGCACCAGGTTGTTCTTTGCCCACAGGGTGGGTGGGCACTGCCCAGGCTCCCCAGGGCAGTGGGCACAGCCCCAAGGCTGCCAGAGCTCCAGGAGGGCTGGGATGATCCTCTGGGCACAGGGGGGACTCTTGGGGATGGGGCTGTGCAGGGCTGAGGGTTGGACTCCATGAGCCTTGGGGGGTCCCTTCCAGCTCAGCACATCCTGTGTCTCTAAGGGAAAGGATTGTTCAGCAGGGACAGCAAGGAAAGGGCATTGGAAGGTTCCTGCAGGGAACATATTGGTGTTGGCACCTCATTCCTGGCCCAGATTTGTGTCTGTTTGTGCTCCTGGTCCTTGTCACACCGTGGACAGAAACGTTTGTCATGATCCCACATGGAAAAGGAATTTTAATCCCAAAAGTGATGTCTGGGGTCAGAGACTCCTGGGCAGGATTTGGGTGCATCAGGACCCAGAGCTGGAGCCTTGGTTGCAAAAGGAAATAAAATTAAACACTGATGAAGAAAATGCAACTGTGGCCTTGTGAGGAAAGTGTGTCTGTGGCTCAGTGGTCAGTGGAGGATGGGATGGAAACAGCCTGTCCATCCAGGGAGACAGGATTCCCAAATCCCTCCAAAGGCACCAATCCCTCTTATGGTGATACAGGAAACATTAATTAAGGAGGGGAGGGTTAGTGGGTGCTGAAAACACAGACACAGGAGTGAGGTTTAAACACCCCCAGAGTCCTGACAACGGGTTTAAACCTTAGTTCCCACTCCAGGACTGGTGTCACCAGAGGAAAAAGGAACTTTAGTGTCACCACATTGGTGGCATTGATTTCTCCACCAGTTTGATCTGCCAGGGCCACGTTTCTGGTTTGCAAATTCACAACTTGGACTGAGGTTTTCCTTGGAAAATTCCTACAAGTGCTGCCCTTCAAAGACAAGGTTGTGCCATGAATTCTGCTGTGGAGGGATCCAGACTTAGAATTAGACCAGCAAGTGAAAGGTTCAGCCAAAATTCACATCAAGGAAAGGACAAAACAGGTGTGAGGGAAAATGAGGCAGAAGGTTTAGGTGGGACACACTTGATCTTCAGCCAAACATGGAATTAGGTGCGACCCCTCCAGAGAGACGAGGACACAGGCCTGTGACTGCAGATCTTCTCCAGGACACAGAGGTGGCACATGGCACTCAGAGGAGCCTGTCACCCACTGAGCCACTGCCATCCAGCTCTCCTGGTCAGCCCAGATGGAGCAGGGCAGTGATGGGCATCAATCACACCTCAAACAGATTATTTTCTAATTGATTTTAACTATATTTATATATATATTAAAAATATATTACATAAATACATATATTAATATATATAAAAATATAATATATATTTATAAACATATTTATATTGAACATATTTAAAGGTCCCTCTGCCCCAGCATTGGGGCAATTACAATACTGAGGAGGGAGCTGTGTTTACTCTGCTACTCCATCATCATCTGTCACTAATTAATGCAGAATCACCGGGAAATATTAGTGATCCCTGCCCTGCCAAAGCACATCTCTCCCTCAGCTCCTCTTTAGCCAGTGTGAGCAGAACCCTGTTGGCAGAGTGATTAAGGATTATGAAGAGGAGACATTCTCATCTTGGGATAATTTAATGAATGCACACTTAACATGAGTTGTAGCTGTAAAATCAGCCTGGAAATCTGGGCAAGAATTCTTTGTTAGCACATTTATGGCTCCTTTACTGCCCTGTGATGGCTCCAGGTAGGATTGGCATAAAGGCTTCAAAATCTTGTCATCCTTCTCCACCAAAAAGTGCCATTAAAGCAGATTTAGTGACACTGGTTTTGTGGTGCTTTTTACTTGTGCAGATACAGATTTCTGGGAAAAGAATTAAAGCTCCCAGGACATCCCAGACCTCCCTGCTCTTGGAGGGAGCTGGAGCTCTTGGATATCTTGGAGGGACTGGCCAGGATATAAAAAAGGGGCACTCAGGCCTTATTGATCCAACCCAACCCAGTCATGGGAATAAAATGATTATTCCCAGTCCAGCCAATGCAAGAGAAATCCAGGCAATCTGTTCTTTGGGAAGAGATGAGGAAAGGAAGGGAAGGGAAAGGGAAAGGGAAAGGGGAAGGGAAAGGGAAAGGGAAAGGGGAAGGGAAAGGGAAAGGGAAAAGAAGAAGGGAGAGGGGAAGGTTTGGGAAGGTTTGAGAAGGGAGGGTTTGGGAAGGAAAGGTTTGGGGAGGGAAGGTTTGGGAAGGGATGGTTTGGAAAGGGAAGGTTTGGAAAGGGAAGGGAAGGTCTGGGAAGAGAAGATCTCAGTGGATCAGTCAATATTTTTGTCTGTTCTAGAGTGAAACTGTATTTAGTTTTGCCTTTTCAAGTCTTGCCCCTCAGCCTGTTCTGCAGACTGGATTAACTCCAGATCCCAGAGGCCTCTTGTTCCCAGGGATATCTGTGGGCAGAAGGGAAATCCTGGCCTGGAGACTCCACACTGACAATGTGTGACAGAATTCCAGTGTCAGCCAGGGCTGATGGAAGTGAGGGAGGGCACACAGGGACCTGCAGGGCTTGGACAGGTTCCTGCTCCTGCTTCCAGCAGCAAAGCCACTCACAACAATTTGGGAGGGTGATTTTCCATCACAGACTCCCCATTTTATAAAAAATAAAATATTTGTGGCAACATCCCCCCTCCCGTTTGACAGGAAAAGGAAGAAACAACTTTTTGCTTTCATTTCAATCCTGATAAAACATTCCTTTTTCATTTTTTTTCTTTCAGCTTCCTGCTCAAATCTGAGTTTGTATCCCCAGACCTCGGATCTGAAGGCTGTCAAAAGGAAATGTTTGCATCTTAATGAAGGAACAAGTTTCAATTAGAACCGGTGGGAACATTTCACAAAACACATGTCCATGAAAACACACTGCTTAGTTCAGAGCCTGAATATTCTGTGGATACATAACATATTTAACATCATTTTGGCAGAGGATTTTAGAATTTCAAGGTTCCTTTAGTGAAGAAAATCATATTGAAACCCCCTTTTTTCACTTTGCAAATGAATATTCAAGCAATTTGGATCAGCAAGAAAATATCTGAAGGTTTGGAGATTTTTTTTTTTTGCCTTTTCATTGTGATGTGAACAAACATTTTGAAAGCCAGAAAATAGAGTTGTTACCCAGTGGCTGAGTTCAACTTCCCTGCTGTTGAAATAAAGCAATTGAAAAAAAGCTCAGTGGAATTAGGGAATGGTTTGAGTGGGAAGGGACCTTAAGGATCATCCAGTTCCACCCCCTGCCATGGGCAGGGACACCTTCCACTATCCCAGGTTGCTCCAACCTGGCCTTGGACACTTCCAGGGATGGGGCAGCCATGGAATAACTTGTGCCAGGGCCTCCCCACCCTCACAGCCAAGAATTCCTTCCCAATATCCCATCTGGCAGTGGGAAGCCATTCCCTGTGTCCTGTCCCTCCCTCCCTTGTCCCAAGTCCCTCTCCAGCTCCTGGAGCCCCTTTAGGCTCTGGAAGGGGCTCCAAGCTCTCCCTGGATCCTTCTCTTCTCCAGGTGAACATTCCCAGCGCTCCCAGCCTGGCTCCAGAGCAAAGTAGTTGTTCAAAGCCCAGGAAAAGTTAGAGTTCTGGCAAGACACAAAACAAGACTTTGGGAAATAACTTGCTAAAGGCACCATAAACCACTAATAAATCCCTTTGAAATTCCTGAAGGACAGAACAGCTGGAAAATGTAGCAGCAATAGCTGGCCAAGGTATAAAAGCAAATTAAAGGGAAATGAAGATACTCAGGGATGTGCAGAAGAAACTGAGGAAAAAGTCAGGACTAACAGGACATAATTTCATTTAAAATTGTGTGGCCTGGGCTTGAGAAACTGCTGCTCAGTGCACTTGGTGTCCACTGCAAGCAGGAGGGATGATAATGAACTGAATTAACAGAAAATTGATAACATGATTCCGTGGTGAAGAACTTGGATGCAGAGAAATCCATTGGAGGATTCTGGAGAAATCAATGGAAAATCGAATCAGGCCTGGAATTTTCAAGAAGCTTTTAGGTCATAGGTTGGACTTGATGATCTCAAAGGTCTTTTCCAACCTGGTTAATTCTGGGAGTCTGGGATTCTGTTGTCACCAGCTGAGTTCATATCCAGGTGATGAACCTCTGGTGAGGGGCTTAGTTTTGGGTGAGTGCAGGTTCCATACAAAGCTTGGACTGTGGCTTCTCTCTTTGGCAAAGCAGGTGGTGTGAGAGAAACAGCTCCCAGCACCTCTGGTGGGTGCAGGGAAGGCTGATTCAGCAGGGATACCTTGAATTAGGAAGGTGTTGGAAGCAGTCCATCCACCTCATTTATCTGGGAAGGTTTTCCTCTTCTTAATAGGGCATTTGCCCACCTTAGCAAGAAAAATATCAAATTTATGCTGTGGTGGTGGTTCTTCTGGGTGGCTGCCACACTCCAGTGACAAAGGAGGTAAATCACATTTCCATCTCGTTGGAAAAAGCAGCTCTTTGGGTGTGATAATCTCCTTGTTCCACCCACACAGGGTGTGCAGGGGGAGGGGACACAGCAGTGTCACCTTGAGGCTCAAACACTGCTCCAGTTTGTCCCCATGGGATCAGGGCTGTCCCTACAGCCCAGGGTGACCCAAAGACCCCGAGAGCAGCTCAGCTGGTCAGAGCTTGGTCCTGATAACCAGGGTTGGGGGTTTGACCCCTCTATGGGCCATTTCCTTCAGAGTTGGACTCAACAATCCCTGTGGGCTCCTTCCATTCCTGTGGAATGTGTTCTGTGGGAGCCCCAGGGTGGTGGTGAGGTGATGCCACCGCATGGATCCTGGCTCAGCCCTGGGAAGTCACTCTGCTCTTGCTCTCCCTGCCCTGACAGTGGCTCAGTGTCTGCTCCCTGTCACTGGCTGGGCTGAGGAAGGTCCCAAGTGCAGCTCTTGCTCCACCCAACCCACGTTCTTTCATGGCCAGTTTAGACCAGTTTTAGGGGTGGAAAAGACCTCCAGGATCATCAAGTCCAACCATCAGCACCACCACCACGTTCACCACTAGGCCATGTCCCCAAATGCCACATCCTGGCAAGGGGGGACTCTGTATCTGCCCAAGGACCACACACCACCTTGTCCTTGGTTCTCCCCCCTGCTTGGAAAAGGTAAGACTGGGAAGGAGGTGTCTGCTGGGGGACACTCAGTTCTACCCATCCTGGAGACCCTGCCCAGGGCTGGGATCTGCCAAGTGTTCCTTGCCCTCTGCACTGGGTCTGGAAGCAACTTGGGAAAGGGATTCCCAGGCACTCCCATGTAGGAGGGTAGGAAATTCTTCCCTATGTAGGTGACAGAGTGCCCAGGGAGGCTGTGGAGTCTCCCCCACCAGAGATCTTCCAGAACTGTGTGGACACAATCCTGTGCCTTGAGCAGAAAGTGGGACCAGTTGACCCCACTTTGGTCCCTTCCAACCTGCCCCATTCTGGCATTCGGTAACTTTTGGCTCTGGCTGAGGCAGGAATGTGGTTTGGCATATCCATAAAAACACAAGGCCATTGCCTGGCACAGGTTTGTGGGATTTGGTCCTGCTGTCCCACCCTCTCTGTCTCTGCTGTGTCCTCAGCAGTGCCTTTGGCCACTCACAGACAACTAAACTAAACATTCATAGTCTTAAGGAAATGTTTGCAACCGGTTTTATTTCCCATTGGGAATTGGTCACTGGTGTCCCTTCCCTGCCACCCCCAGAGCAGTCTGTAGGAACTCAAGGGTTTGCACCTCACTCCTCACTGCAAAGGTGGCACTGAGCCCTCACCCCTCACCCCCTGCTGTCCTCTCCCAGCTCAACACAGACTGGGTTTGGATATTTTCCCTTTGTTTAACCAAGCAGCAGAACCAGGAGCACTTGGCAATCCCTGGTTAGGGATGGGAAGCCATCCTTGCCTCCTGCAGCAAGACCAGGAGCATTAATGATTCTCTTGCTGGTTGAGGGCACGTTCTGCTCCATGAAATCCATTGCTGGATGCTCAGCACAACAAGCACACAGAGTCTCCTCAGCTGACAGGTGTGGAATGGCAACCTGCCTCAAAAATATAGAATCCAGGACCTTAAAAACATGAGAGGATCTTTCAGTTCCACATCAAGAAATCCCCAGATGTTTGGCTCATGCTTCCTTGCTGTTCACAGCCAAAGGGTTGCTTTGCACCCCACTTGCAGCAGTTCTGCCCCTTGAGATCTCTCTGGGACCCTAAAAAAACACTTTTCACCTCCTCTGGCTCCAGCAGTAGCAGCAGCTCTGGGCTGAGCACAGATGTTTGTCTGGGGTTTCAGGTGTCCTTTGACACACAGAGGGAGAGAGGGCTGAGCTGAGAAGCCAAGAACTCCAACATGTTGGTACAGAACCTTCACAAAGACAGACCATCCCCAGGGTCATCTCCTGGGTATATTCCTGCTGGGATATTCCTGCCCCTCTGGGGAGCTGGATGGCTGGCACTGCCATGGTGTGTCAGGCAGGTCTCTGGATGAACCCCTGTATTCCCCCATCCTCAAAGTCAGCTCTGGCCCATGACGTGGGACCAGCTGCTGGGAAAAGAGCTGGGGAAACTCTCTCAGAGCAGCTTCACAGGCTGCTACTCACTGAGGTGAGGTGACTTCCACTGTTTTTGGGGACTCCACTGGTGCCCAATGTGCTCATGTGGCTCTCAGGCTTCACCCCAGACCTGCTTTACCATTATTGACTTTTCTGGCAATCTCTGGGCTCTTGCCTGACTTCTGTCACTACATCTCTTCTCCTGCCTGGTTTGTGCACTGTGGGATGGCATCCTCTGAGGTGAGGAGTGAGGGGAGACCTCATTGCAGGGACAAGTCCCTGGGCAGGGGCAGAGGAGGGGCAGGGACTGAGCTCTGCTCTGGGGGACCAGGGCCAGGAGCCAGGGAATGGCTGGAGTTGTGTCAGGGCAGGGGGAGGTTGGAGCTCAGCACCAGGTGGTTCTTTGCCCACAGGGTGGGTGGGCACTGCCCAGGCTCCCCAGGGCAGTGGGCACAGCCCCAAGGCTGCCAGAGCTCCAGGAGGGCTGGGATGATCCTCTGGGCACAGGGGGGACTCTTGGGGATGGGGCTGTGCAGGGCTGAGTGTTGGACGCCAGGAGCCTTGGGGGTCCCGCCCAGCTCAGCACATCCTGGGATCTGGGATTGTAAACCCCCCAGCTCAGGGCAGCAATTGCCTCCTCCCACATTCCTGGAGGAAACCTCAGGGCCACCACAGTGAGTGTTGTTTGCAGATGGACTGTTTGCTGGGCTGCTCCTGCCAGTGCTGTTTGGAAGCACAGATTTCCCGTGGGAAAGCCTCCCACGTGCCGAGCGGGTCCTGCAGTGCCATGGGAGGTGTGGGGACAGCAGAGATCCAAAATGCCACGGAACCCTTGCCAGGCTGCACTCCCACAGCCACATTCTGGGTCTGCCTTCTCTCTGAGAGGGGCCTTTGCAGAGAGCTTTGACTCACTGAACACAACTTGGGTTGTGCATAATAACAAATAGCAGGGGAGGGAGGTAAACATTAATTGGGTTACAGCATTTTTGGCCATTATTTTTGACAGCCCTGCACAGCCACGAGCAGACAGCAATGTGACAGATGTGCAGTGATTTCGGCTGTGCTTTGTCAACACCAAAGCTATTGCTGACTTATGAGCTGTTCCTGTGACAGAGGCACAGATTCTTATTTATTTCAGTCCCCGTTAACCTTCGGTGGCCTCTGCCCAGGGTGCCCACAGGAGGCTGCAGCTGCCAGTCCTGGCCTTTTCCTGCAGTGAAAATGTGGTTAATTAGGCCAAAGTTACCTCCCTGCCCTACTTGGGGAGTGACATTTACTCCTTGAGTTTTGCCTGCTGATCTTTAGCTCTAATAATTCATTTCCCTGCTCCACTGCTGGGGGAGCCTTTGTCACCCATGGAGCCCTTCCTGTGTGGTGACATCTCAGCCACCCTCTGTCCTTCCACTCACTGATTCCCTCTGCCCCTCCATGAAGATGTTTCTACCTCTGCAAAGCTTGAAATGATGACAAAAATTAACCTACAATTGATGGAGCAATGGAATTTCCTCCAGGATGCTGCTTAGCCATGAGCTGGTTCCCAGAGCCAGGCAGCACCACTGAGCACAGGAGACTTGTTACACACCCTGATCTGCCACAGAAATCCTTGGAAATTGTCACTCATGAATCCCTCTAATTGCTGAGCACATCAGAGCAAAGCAGTCGTGACCACTTTGCTGCTCCACGACTCAGGAGGACTCAGGGCCTGACAGGGAAAATCCCTTGGAGCACAGGGCAGAGAATCCCGGGCCCTCAGAAGTCAAATGGAGTGAATCATCCCCAGCCTCTAAAGCTCTCTGCAGTGTCTGGGGCTGTTATCGTGTCCTGAAGATAAAGAGCAGGGAAATCAAATTTCCAAGGAAGGGAAATGAATGTTCTCTGAAGGCTCCTGAGCTCATCAGCACCATCAGTACTTATTTCCCTGGCTGTGGCCTCTGTCTCACAGGTGTGGGGGTTCCATTTTATAGGTGGTGTTTTATGGAGAGGGAATCTCCCACAAATTCTGAGCAGGGGGTGAAGGGCAGCTCCCACTAAATCCTGAGGAAGGAGGAGAGAATTGTGCAGCAAACGCTGTCACAAATCCATGGACTGTCACACTCCATCACACTGGACACCCCAGGGGTTTTCCTGAGTGGCTGTTGGGCCTTTGTTTCTGTGGCTGAATCTTTAAATCTCCACTGACTCCCTCAGAAACCCCTGGATTGCAGCCACAGAGTTTTCCAGCTGGGAAGGAGGAGTCCCTCGTGTGGAGGGAGGCTGTGGATGATCCTTCACTGAGTCCCTGAGCCTCAATTACCTCCCAGACATCAGAGCCCCACAAGCGCTGAGTGGTGCAACCAGCTGGGAGAGCTGTGAACAGGGGAAGGAGCATCCAAGGAATGGGAGCAGGGGCTGGAGGAGCCATGGAAGGGCCAAGCCAGGCACCCACCATGCCCACGGACACCCATCGTGCCCACAGACACCCACTGTGCCCACAGACACCCACTGTGCCCACGGACACCCACCGTGCCCACAGACACCCATCGTGCCCACAGACACCCACGGTGCCCACAGACACCCACTGTGCCCACAGACACCCACTGTGCCCACAGACACCCACCTCCTCCTGCAGGATCTGGGGGCAAAGCCATTAAACAAATGAATGTTTAGGGTACAGGAAGGATTTAAACATCCAGATTTGGCCAAACAAATGCCCAAATGCTCCACTTGACATTTGGGGTTCCCTGGGAATTCAGTGTCTATAGACAAATGATGTTATGAGCTTGATTATGGAATCATGGGATCATGGAATGGTTTGGGTTGCAAGGGACCTCAAAGGCCACGGGCAGGGACACCTTCCACTGTCCCAGGTGCTCCAACCTGGCCTTGGACACTTCCAGGGATGGGGCAGCCACAGCTTCTCTGGGAAAATCTGTGCCAGGGCCTCCCCACCCTCCCAGCCAAGAAATCCTCCCTAATATCTTATCTAAATCTGTCCATTTTCAGCTTAAGGCCATTCCCCCTTGTCCTGTCACTCCATGCCTTTATCCAAAGTCCCTCTCCAGCTCTCCTGAAGCCCCTCCAGTCACTGGAAGGGGCTCTAAGGTCATTCCAGAGCCTTCCTATCTCCAGCTGAACAACCCCAACCCTCCATCCCTTGCAAAGCAGTTCACCCCAGTGCTGTGAGACCTGCCCAGCACAGGTAAGAGCATCACTGTGCTGTGCCACAGGGCTGGAGCAGAGGCCACTCCAGCTGGGAATGCCAAGCTGGCACTTCCCAGGCCACACCAGGCGTGTGGGTTTGTCCCTCCACGTGCCCTGCAGCGAGGAGGAGCTGGGCAGGCTCCTTTGTGCTGACTCCAGCCTGCAGCCATTCTTTTTATTGCTGATGCTGCTTCCTATGGAAACAATTTAGTGCTAATAAGCTCCATTTATAATAGTAAGGAATGGTTGGGTGGAATAATTGTCACTAAATACCATTCATGGCTTTGTTGCTTTTCCTGCATGTTGCTAATTATTCTGCCTCTGAAATAGCACCCAGAGAAACCAGTGAATGCCAGTGAATTGGGCTCTGAGAACTCAAAGAGGATGAGGCAGGGTATGATTAGAAATATCAAGGCCCTAATCCAGCAGACAATGCCCTTCTCCCTGTGTGTGTCTGTGCAAAATCACAGCCTTTGGAAAGGGAAATGCAGCTCTCAGTGAACTTTGGGGGCCCAGCAAGGATTTATGAGCAATTCCTGTCAAAAGGGCATAAAATCATGGGATCTCAGAATGGGCTGGGTTGGAAGGCACCTTGAAGGTGATGTCTTTCCCACCCCCTGCCATGGGCAGGGACACCTTCCACTATCCCAGGTTGCTCCAAGCTCTGTCCAGCCTGGCCTTGCACACTTCCAGGGATGGGGCAGCCACAGCTTCTCTGGGTAACCTGTGTTCTGGGAAACCTCATCACCCTCATAGGGAATTCCTTCCCAATATCCCATCTAGCCCTGCCCTCTGGCAGTTTGAAGCCATTCCCCCTTGTCCTGTCAATCCAGGCCCTTGGAAATGGTCTCTCCATCTTTCTTGGAGTCCCTTCAGGTCCTGCAAGGCCACACTCAGGTCACCCCAAAGCTTCTCCTCTCCAGGCTGAACAATCCCAACTCTCCCAGCCTTTCCTCCCAGCAGAGCTGCTCCATCCCTCTGAGCATCCTGGGGCCTCCTCTGGACTCTCTCCAGCAGCTCCATGTCCTCCCTGTGCTGTTCCCAGAGCTGGAGGCAGATTCCAGGTGGGGTCTCACCTGAGGGGGCAGAGGGGCAGAATCCCCCCCTCCCCTGTGCCCACCCTGGGGGATCAGCCCAGGGCATGAGGGGTTCTGCAATGGGCCATGTCCAGCCTCTCCCCCACCAGCATTCCCAAATCCTCCTCCCAGGGATGCTCCATCTGCTCTTCCCAGCCTGGATTGATCCCAGGAGTTCCCCCACCCTGGTGCAGCACCTTCACTTGGCCTCCAAACCCTCCAAAAATGCTTGGGAATGGGGGTGAGGATGAGAGGGAGAGTTTTCTGTGTTGAGGGTCTCACAGGAAGGAACAGCACAGCTCAGATCCCCGAATCCTTCAAGAGTTCCTGGTGTGGAGTCCAGGCAGGAGCAGATCCTTGGTGTCATGTGGTTGCTTTTCCAAAGCCCTGGACAGCACAGCCCTGTGTGGACAGGCTTTGGCTTTGAGTCAGACCTGGCAGGGTGGCAGATCCCTGCTGCCCAGAAAACATGAGATGAGCATCCAGGGATGCTGCCCTGACCCTCCCTGCTGGAGATCTCAGCAGCTCCTGGGAGATCAGATCCACTGGCAGTAACTCAACACGGACTTTACTCCCAGCAGCAGCTCTGCACCTGAAGCCTGGATCACATCCTGACTTCAAAAGTGAAATTCTCATGCAGTGGGGGAGGTTTCCACCAAAAAAAAGCAGCACTTTGTCCTATTTAACTTTAAAATGCAACCCCGTGTAGCATTAAATGCTGGTGTGTTTGACCAACCCAGCAATGACTTGATGAAAGCAGAGAAGGGCAGGTACAGACCTGGAGAAGGATTCAAATCTGAGCCTGGGCCAGTGAGAAAGGCACTGGCCACTTGTTATTCTTGAAGTCCCTGCCAGTGGCTGTGCAAAACAAACCAAAAAACAAACCAAAACCAAAAGCAAAACCCAAAGAAACCAAAGCCAAAGCCAAAACAAACACACACAAAAAACTCCAAAACCAAACCAAAAAAAACCCAAGCAAACAAAAAAATCCACACCAAAAAAAGGGGAACATTGGTGAGTTGGTCCTAAACTCCCAAGGTAAAGGTGTGATTGGCTTTTGATTGATCCAACACTGTGCCCTGTATCTCAAGGTGAATATCACAGTTACAAATACACCACTCTTTTTTGGCTTTTAATTTCCTTCCCATGTAGCTGAAATGGTTTTTCATTTTTCACCTCAGAACAAAGGGCAGAGGGTCAGTCCCTCTCCCCACGTGTAACAACTTGGCTACAAATGCCAAGTTTGCACCCAAAGTGCTGTAAAACACCTTTTTTAAACACCAAATTCCAGCTAAACAGTGTCAATCCACTCTGTTGAGCTGGGTTTTTTCCAGCTGCTTTGGGAAGCTCTAACAAGGCTCTGTGAAGACTTGCAGCACCAGTTGAGGAGCAACAAATCAGTAAAAAGCTCCAGCACCATCGCCCAGAGGTAAAACCATCACCTTGAACAACCCAGGCACCTGAATCCCTGTTTGAGCAGCACTGCTGAGAGCAGGGGAATTGTGGGATTCTGGGAAGCCTCCCATGGGATGATGCTGTTGTGTCCAGCAGTGGCACTTCTGGAGGTCCTGCTCCGTGTGGCTGAGCCCAGGTTGGAGGAAATCCAGGGAAGCAGGAGGCAGCAAAGCCTGGCCAGTCCCACTCATGGATAGAGACACCTCCCACTATCCCAGGTGGCTCCATCCTGGCCTTGGACACTCCCAGGGATGGGGCAGCCACAGCTTCTCTGGGCACCCTGTGCCAGGGCCTCCCCACCCTCCCAGCCAGGAATTCCTTCCCAATATCCCATCTGTCCCTGCCCTCTGGCAGTGGGAAGCCGGAGCAGTTGCACCATGAGCAGGTCCAGTGCCTCCCAGTGCCCTCAAATCAGGCAGGACCTGTCCCTGACCTCCATCCACACAAAATATATTTATTTCTTTGAATTTAGCAGCTGAGTTGTCCTGGTCTCTGGAATGCTCTAGCTCCTCACTGGGGACTTGTTTAAAACAAGATTAGGCAAAAGAGATTTATCTAATTAGCACCGAGCACATCCAGGCATTATTAGGGGCTATGGAGGGGAAAAGCAGCTCCCAGAATTTCCCTGGGCTGGCATTTGGAGCAGAAGTGTTTGCAAAGAAAACTATGAATTGCAACTTCTGTGAAGTAGCTGGAAACTTTTAAATTAGAACCTTTAAAAGATGATAAAATGACTTCCCTTGGAATTAAGGCTGCTGTTCCACTTGGCCTCCTGCATTTATTGATAGCCACCAGCACGTGTTTCACATCCAGGTATCACTTCATTTGCTCCCCAGGTGAGAGGTTTTTTGCAAAAACATCACTTTTTAATCTTCATTTTGCTGCTTTGCAACTCTGGGCACTGAGAGTGGTGTGGATGCAGGACAGCAAGGGACACAGCAGAGCTCATTTGCCTGACAGAGAGCAGAAAAAAAGAGATTTACAATGTGGTTTTGGCCAGTTGGGTTTCACTTCAGAGCAACTTAGAGCTGAAGTTGTCTCATCACATCTGCAGCCACCTAATTAGGGAACTTCCTCCAGGAAAACAGAAGCTGCTGCTTTAAAAACAGGGACCTGAAGCCAACACAGGAGCAGCGTGAGCTTGGCAGAAATCATGGAATATTCTGAGTTGGAAGGGACACACAAGGATCATTGAGATGTTCAGCAGGAGTTTGAAGGAACACCGTCCTTCCAGGCTGCCCCCAGGGATGTCAGCCCATTGTCAGCTGTGGTCTGCACAGATCCAAGGTCTCTAAAGCCTGACAGAAGTAGCAGTGCTGTGCTCTGAATCCTCAGGGCTTCCAGGAGCTGCTTCTGTCTCTCAGCAGTGCGTGCTTGGAAAAGCAGCCGAGGGAGCAGCAGGGAATGCTGAGCATGTCCAGCTCCTTGGCCCTGGGGCAGGGCTTGTGTGAGCCCTGACTGGGTGTGGCACTGTGTAAGGCACTGGGAGGTGGGGGATTAAACACACCCCGGGTTTAACTCTGCTGGTTTAACTCACTGGGACCCGTTCGGAAAGTCTGGAGCACTTTGAGAAAACACTTAGAGCAGTTTGGCTCTCAAACCTCTGCGGGGTCCCGCTCTCCCTGGGCAAGCTGCTCTTAGGCTGAGGCTTTCCTGATCCCAGCTTGACCTCAGACTGTCCTTGTCACTGCAGACTTGCCTGGTGAGCACTGGAGTGTGGCTGGTCCTGGATACTGAGCAACATCAGACTGATCCTGGCTGATCAAACCTGATCCTGATCCCAACTTGTTGGCTCAGCTTCCCAATGTGCCTCATACCCTGCTGTCCCCTATGGTCTCTTCTGGCATTCCAGACTCTTGGCTGAGCCTGGCCATGATCACTGGAACTACTTTGGTCACCTTTTGGTCACCAACACCATGTGCTGGTGAAACCACTGCTCCTGGGAGTTTTGCTCAGCTTCTGCCTTTCCTTCCCCCATGGAACAGCCTGTCCTGCTTCTCCCTGGAAAACAGGGTCTTTAAACCCCAGCCAACACACAGGCTGAGCTGAGGATTCACCATGATCCATAAAATTCATCAGGAGACCTGGGTTGGACTCTGGGGCAGAATGGGTTGGAAGGGACCTCAAAGGCCATGGGCAGGGACACCTTCCAGGTGGCTCCAACCTGGCCTTGGACACTTCCAGGGATGGGGCAGCCACAGCTTCTCTGGGCACCCTGTGCCAGGGCCTCCCCACCCTCACAACCAACAATTTCTTACTTATTTCTAACCTGAATTTCTCCTTTTTCCATTTGAAACTATTCCCTCTTGACCTGTCACTACAATTCCTGATGAAAAGTCCCTCTCCAGTTTTCCTGAAGGCCCCTTCAGATACTGGAAGCCAAAGAGCCCAATGCAGCTCAAACATCCCCTGCCTGGTGAAATGTCCCTCCTGGGCCAATTCCATCAAGGATTGCCCAACCACAGTGACCTGGAGCTCTAGGAACTGAAATGTGTGCCTTGGACACCCCACCATGGTCAGAAGGGAGATCCCATCAGCTCCTCAGATGATTTGAGCAGAAATTAAGGCTTAACACTCATCCACACTGACAAAAACATTTGTAATGTGAGTCACAGCCTCCAGTTTAAGGAGCCCAAAACCCAGTTCCTGGCCCATCTTCAGTGTGCACTTACTGGTGGGAAAACAGATCCCTCGGATGTTGTAGCCATGTATCACTATGGTAACATTATAATTGACATTTCTGGGGTGTTATAGAGTCTGAAAGTCATAAACTTAATGAAAGTATGTTTTTATTGCGCTTCAACTTCATCTCTGATTAAATCAAATTTGCATAATGGAAAGTTATTACATTTCCACGTTTCTAATTTCCCTTCCACCCCCTCCCCTCTCCTTTTGCCTCCTTTTTGCCAAGTGTGTCTCAGGTTTTGTTTGCACTGAGGCCTCTGAAGGTCGCCTAAGCCACGGCTTTGCTGAAAAATGTGTTTAATAATTTGTGGCAGAGGAGCCCAGGACTGAACCCCCGAGAGCTGAGAGCTTTGTGCTGCTTTGAAATGTCTCTTGTTCTCCCCAGTAATGAGAGAGCTGCAGCACCAGGGTGTTATTAAGTGCTTGTTGTAAGAGAGAGGTGCTGGGAGCTCTGTGAAAGGTAATTTATCAAAGCTGCTCGTCCCCAGCCTCACCCTTGGAATGCAGAGCCTTTTAACAGGGTGTATGTTTTTATTTTCAATAAACAAAAGCTCCCATCTCTGCTTTTTCTTAAGGAAAAGATAACGTGTGCCTTGCTGGGCTGTTCCTAAGCACAGCTTAAGTAAAACGGCCCTGGGAGAGGGCTTGTTCTCCTTGGTTTTTTGCCAGGACAGTGGAACAAACTGTTCTCCAGGCAAAGCCAGACCCATCCTGGGCTTCTCTTGGTTTCACCACAGATCCCACTTATCACCAGGCTGATCCAGGTGGAGTTTGAGGGCAGCACTTGGAGTTTGGGTTCTCCAGAAGCTGCAGTTTGTGGGGGTGAGGGCAGGGACCCCCAGCCCCACCCGGGGCTCCTCATTGTCCCTCTGTGGTGATGCAGCACAGTGGGATGGGGAGCAGGCACTGCCCTGTGCAAAGGGCTCTTCTCCATCAGGAAGAAGTTCTTCCAGACAGAGATTGGCCATTGGAATGGGCTGCCCAGGGAGGTGGTGGAGTCACCAACCCTGGAGGTGTTTGAAAGGACTGGATGTGGCACTGGGTGACAAGGTGGGGTTGGCTCACAGGTTGGACTCAGTGATCTCAGAGGTCTTTTCCAACCTCATTAATTCCATGATTCTTGAGGTGTCACATCCCAACTCATGGCACTGCTGGACACAACCCCCTCTGAGGGATGGAGAGGAGAGGACAGCTCTGAGCTCCAGGGAGGACATTCCTGGTCTACACAACCTTGTAGTGCACCAACAGAGATCTGGGACACACATCTGGGATTTAGAGACCACACATCCTGCTCCCAGCCAGCACATTCCCATCCCTGGGATTCACCATTGCATTTTCTGTTATTAGTGATTTTTTCTGATATTTGTGTTATTGTGAGTTTTCCACTCTGTTCTGCACCACATTTCAACAGGACATGAGGAAGTGGGAGAAGGGAATTTCGACCTTTCAGGACCTTGAGCTCAAGTCAGCTCCTCTTTCCCACCCTCTGGCACTTTGGAAGTACAGGGTCATACAAGGTTGGGCAGAAGCACCAGGAACAGTTGATTTTGAAAGAAAAAATGAAGGTACCAAGTGGCTTCATCTCCCCCTCAGTCCTCACTGATGTCACACCCAGGAGAGCCCTGGCCAGGGGCTGCTCTCATGGGCTATGAGCTGGTATCTTCAAGGTTGGGCCACATCGTGCTGGGCTGCTCTTTATTGTCACCTTTTTGTCACTTTCTTGTCCTTCTGGAGGCCAGACCTGCCATGCAGCACAAAGCACAGGCAGAGCATCCACTGCCACATGTCCCCACTCCAGCTTCTCACACACTTTTCTGTGGAAACTTCCCCCTCTAGAGAACTTCATTGAGCCATTTGTCCCAGTGCAATGAGCAGGTGAAATGCCTGGCAGGCACAAGAAATGTGTGTTTGGAGCTGTCCAGGTCACTGAACTGCCCTCAGTCACACAGTCATGGAATGGTTTGTGTTCAAAGGGACCTTAAAGCCCATCCAGTGCCACCCCCTGCCATGGGCAGGGACCCCTCCCACTATCCCAGGTGGCTCCAACCCGGCCTTGGACACTTCCAGGGATCCAGGGGCAGCCACAGCTTCTCTGGGCATCCTGTGCCAGGGCCTCCCCACCCTCACAGGGAAGAATTTCCTCCCAATATCCAATATAAGTCTCCTCTTCTTCAGCTTAAAGCAATTCCCTGTTGTCTTACCACTCCACCCCTTGTCCCAAGTCCCTCTCCAGGTCTCTTGGAGCCCCTTTAGGAACTGGAAGGGGCTTTAAGGTCATTCCAGAGCCTTCTCTTCTCCAGGCTGGACATCCCCAGCTCTGACCTCTGCCAACCCTCCCTCAGTCGGTGCCACTTGATCCTCAGTGGTGCTCAAAGCTGAGCCCTTGTGCTGTGACAGGGGCCTGGCACCTGCTGCCACCTGTGCCACAGCCAAACCCCCCTGACAGGCCTTTGCTTGGTGAGACTTCTCTTCTTCCCTGCTCTCCTGAGGAGCTGAGCTGCACAAGGTCCCCCGGGTGTCCCAGAATTTGTCACTGCTGATGTTCCCTTAACCCAGGGCCCCTTGTTTTCCATGGAAATTGGGTTTTGTGCAGGGATCTGTGAGCCTGATGTTTTTCTGGCTGAAACAAGCAGGGTGAGGAGCCTGGCTGCCTTCTCTGCTCTTGGACAAACTGCTCACCCCCCAAATTTCCTGCCCTCCACACCCTCCCTTCTCTTCATGTGCTCCCCTCCTCGTTTGTCCTCTTCACAAACATTGACCTGTACTTTTCCTAGGAGCATTCCTGATGATTTCTGCCATTTCCCTCCAAAATACCTCCCTACAGGTGGTATTTGCTCATCAGAAAAGTGTGGGATGAGCTGCCCAGGGCAAGGTCTCAGCCCTTGGACGTGTTGGTTTTTTAATCCCCATCCCAATGGAAATCACACTCTTTTAGGATTTGACAGTTTAGCTGGAACCCATATATTTTTATATTACTCAGATGTATTTTTGTGTTGCTCGGTGAAAAGAAAGTGTCTTTGAGATTTCTTTGTATTTTTTTTTCCCCTCAGAAACCCGACAGTATCTCTTAAAAAAACACACCTGAAAATCCAATTTTTCTTTTCTTGGTGGAGGAATTTTGACAGCCCTCATCATGAAGTAATAAAAGCAACTCTCCAGGGATTGTGGGCAGTGGGGCTACCACCACTAATGAAAATAAACAGCATTTCCAACAACCTTTAGCTAAAGACCTGTCCTGCAGGGAGGCAGGAAAAAAAACCTCAGCAGAAATGGGGAGGTAAAAGGCTGCTTTTTGACAGGCCAGCCCTGAGGAGTGAGGGCAGGGAATGTGAAAGCCTGTCAGTCCAACCTGGGGACAAAGAAATGCTCTTTGCAGCAGATCTCCCTGCTGGAGTGAGCCACAGACCTCTGATAGGACCAGGAATGTTTTCCCAAGGAATAAGAGTCTGAGGTGTGGGATGGGGGAGCACAAGGCACGGCTGGATCTCCTCTGTTTGTGGTGACAGCCACTCCCTGCTCCCTCTGCAGGGAGCCAGGACCTTGAGGAAGGATCCTGGAGCTCTACTCCGGGACCCTGGGTATGAAATCCATGGGATGGGAGAGCAGCTTCCTACCAGGTATCCCAGAAGGAATCTTGTGTTGTTCCTGTTCTTTTAACAGCCATTAGACAACATCAGTTACTGGCCAACTCCATGTTCTCCACACTTTCACACGCTTTAGGAGGTTTGCACTCCCCAGTCCCAGGTGGAATACTGAGAGAGGGGTCAAGAGTCTTTGTTGAAGTCTGTGTTGCCATCCAGTTCCATCCAGAACACATCCAGGACATATCCAGTTCCATCCAGAACACATCCAGTTCCATCCAGTTCTATCCAGGACACATCCAGTTCCATCCAGTTCCATCCAGTTCCATCCAGTTCTATCCAGGACACATCCAGTTCCATCCAGTTCCATCCAGTTCCATCCAGAACACATCCAGTTCCATCCAGTTCTATCCAGGACACATCCAGTTCCATCCAGTTCCATCCAGTTCCATCCAGTTCTATCCAGGACACATCCAGTTCCATCCAGTTCCATCCAGGACACATCCAGGACACATCCAGTCCCATCCAGTTGCATCCAGGACACATCCAGGACACAAAGGACACAGGACTGCAGCTGACAGGGGACAGGAAGGTGACACTGCTGACACAGCACCTTGCCACTGCCCACAGCTTCTGGAGCAGCACCTGGAAAACTTCAGGCTCTGGAGTTTTATCAGGAACATGACTTGGAAATTTAAGACCAGAAGGAGGAAAATCCCAAAGCAGGGCAGTGTGAGATGCTGTGGGATGTCACCTGCTGCTGGGCCAGGAGAGTTTGGACCCTCCACAACTCCCAGTGTGGATCCAGCAGAGCTGTGCACAGATCCCTGGATCTGCAGCAGTGCCAGCCCCCTGTCTGGGTGACAGAGTCCAGCCCCTGGTGTCAGCATGTTGGGTTATTCCTGCTGTTCCTGAGGGGTGTTCCCAGCTCTGCACCTCCCACGGAGCCTCTCACCAACACTGCAGAACAGACCACCCCAAAAATTCCAAGTGTAAGGCACCTCATGTTTCTCCCTAGAGGAGAAAACCCATTCCTGGAGTCCAGGCAAAGCTAAACATTCCTAGATCTGTGGTGCTGAAAGACTTTTTGTGCCCGGAAATCCCCTCCTGCACCAGCCAGACTGTAGGATAAAGGATGAAGAGAAAACACATCCCTTGTGCTGCAAACCTGGGAGGGAAGTGATGCAGCTCAGGCCCTGATTTACAGAGATAAAAGACAGTGGTGTTTGTATTTTCTCATCTCACAGCTCAGTTCCCAGAAGTTTCTTTCTGCTCCATCCATCTCTGTGTCAGGGTGATTACACAGCCCTGTGGCTCAGAGCCAATGTTTGCTCCAAACTTCCATCCCTGCTGTTGCTTTCCTTGCTGAGGACGTGGATTTGGACACAGGTGTCTCTGTGCATCCCAGCCCTTCCTCAGCCTGCTCTGATTCATGGCCTGTGACATCCAGGCTCTTTGTTCTTCCCAAGGAGCTGCTGAATTCCCTCAGCTCTCTTTAGATGTGCTGATGCCCACAGTGTGAGCAAGAGAGTTATGTCCTGCCTAGAGAGTAAACAAGTTGGTAGAAAATTCCTGGTGCTGAACTAAAAACACATCAGGGATTCTTGGGAGGGAAACATTTGCTCTCACACAGGTGGAGGTGGGTGTAGGAGCAGTGCTTGAGTAACTTGTGAGTGGCAGGCAGGTAACTGAGATATGTGAGCAGCCTGAGGGTGGTGGAAGGTTTGGATAAGTCACAGTTCTCTCAGGATACCAGGGAAGGGCCACAGGAAAGTCCAGATTTGGACTTTTAGAAGCAGTCAGCTCTTCATAGCTGGGGGAACAAAAGCTGGGGGGTTTCTCCTCATGGCTGGGCTTAAGGATCATGTCGTGGAACCACAGAATCATGGAATCATAGAATCATGGAATCATGGATCCCAGAATGGGTTGGGTTGGAAGGGACTTTAAACATCATCTCATTCCATGGCCCCCTGCCATGGGCAGGGACACCTTCCACTATCCCAGGTTGCTCCAAGCTCTGTTCAGCCTGGCCTTGGACACTTCCAGGGATGGGGCAGCCACAGCTTCTCTGGGCACCCTGTGCCAGGGCCTCCCCACCCTCACAGGGAAGGATTTCTTCTCAATATACCATCTAAATCCACTCTCTGTCAGTTTGAAGCCATTCCCCCTTGTCTTGTCACTCCAGGCCCTTGGAAATAGTCTCTCCCCACATCTCAGGAAGGATTCGTGGTGTTTGGATGAGGAGCAGTGACATGTGGGACCACTCTGGCTGTGCTGCCATCGACCTGGGACGATCCCTGACCTGCTGGAGGAGGTACTTTGGTACCTCTGTGCTGGGGCTGAGATGGTGCTACACCCCCTCCAGGCACAGCAGAACCCTGAGAAATGGTCCTGTAACCCCATCCTCTAAAATCCCAGGATGCCTCCTCTGCTGGGAGGAGGCAGCTCTGAGGGAAGAGCTTTTCCTTCTGTAGGAGCCTGGACAAGGGGGAGAAGCTGCTGCTGGACCGTGAGCCTGTGGGACAGTCACACTCCTGATGTGCTGAGCCTCTGCCCCTGAGCTCTTTGGGAGGCTGTGCTGAAAGTAAAGGCTGTGAAACTGGGCCTGTGGGAAGGCAAGTGTCCTTTGCTCCAGGCAATTCCCTTCCCATGCTCCTGGAAAATCTCCCTCCATTCGTGACTGACCAGAAGTCAAGGCATGGAATTGGTCTCCATGTGCTGGGAATGCACTTGGTCATGTGGAAATGCTCTGCCTGGCTGTGTGGGCAGGGATTCAGTGACCCACACGTGATGGTGCCCGGGGCTGTGTGACACATGTGACATGTGTGACACGTGTGCAGGACAAGCAGATGTGACGCAGCAGCAGCAGGAAGGTCGGGGCCCTCCTGGAGTGGTGACATCTCTGCTGTCACTGAACACCCACAGGGCCCACAGTGACAGGAGTCATCCCTGTCTGCTTAAAATATGACTCAAGCTTTAGAAAAGTGGCACTGAAGCCAAAGAAGGAAAAAGGGGAAAATGCAGGAAAGGTAGAATTTAAAAAAGCAAGGAGTTTTCTTCCTGGATTGTTTTTAAATAGACCCTTTTTAATTCTGTTGTGACACAAGCCAAGTTTCTGGTGTTGTTCCAGAAACAAAATCTCTGTCCTTCTCTGCCCTCCAGCACAGAGAAATCCTACCCACCATCATGTCCAGTGCCTGGTAAAACCAGGAAAAATGAGCCAAGCCCTGGGTGGGCCCTTTGGTGAAAATGTGGCAGCCAGAGCCCAGGTTACAGCCTGTGCTGCTCCTAGAATTCCCAGTAAAACCAAGGAAATTCTTTCAAATCTAGATTTCTTTTGTGTATTTATGATCCCTTAAGAGTTAAACAAAACAGTTCCTTTTAAACAAAAGTGACCTTTCTCATGTTTCCTTTTCCCATATAAGTGCCAGGGTATTTTAATGTAATTTTAATGATTTTAGGGTTTGGGAAGGGAATATTTGGAGTGTGGGGGTTTAAAATATCCAGTGAGCAGAAAAGCAATATTGACCAGGGCTGGGATTCCTTGGAATGCTCCCAGAAGCTGTGCAGATTGTCTTTGTTGTTGGCATGGCACACACAGAGCACATCCCAACCCAATGGCACCAGCAGGGAGCCTCAGGGCCCTGTTGTTCAGGAGCAGGGTATGAGACCCTGTGCTGTTGGGGTGTTGCTTTCATAGAATTCCAGAATGGTTGGGGTTGGAAGGGACTTAAAACTCATCCTGCCATGGGCAGGGACACCTTCCACTATCCCAGGTTACTCCAACCTGGCCTTGGACACTTCCAGGGATGGGGCAACCACAGCTTCCCTGAGCACCCTGTGCCAGGGTCTCATCACTCTCACAGGGAAGAATTCCTTCCCAATATCCCATCTAACCCTGCCCTCTGGCAGTTTGAAGCCATTCCCCTTGTCCTGTCACTCCAGGCCCTTGGAAATGGTCTCTCTCCATCTTTCTTGTCGTTTCTTAAGGTCCTGGAAGGCCACAATCAGGTCACCCCAAAGCTTCTCCTCTCCAGGCTGAACAATCCCAACTCTCCCAGCCTTTCCTCCCAGCAGAGCTGTTCCATCCCTCTGAGCATCCTGGTTCCTCCTCTGGACTCTCTCCAGCAGCTCCATGTCCTTCCTGTGCTGTTCCCAGAGCTGGAGGCAGAATCCAGGTGGGGTCTCACCTGAGGGGCAGAATTCCCTCCTTCCATCTGCTGCCCAGGCTTTTCCCTGGGATTGAAGTTCCCCTGTTTGATAAAATCTCTCCTGGTTTCATGCCCTGATTTCAGGAGAGAAGGAATCCCAGCTGCTGGGGGGTCACCAAGCCCCCCATCACCTCTTCCCAGCATTGAACAGTCCATGACACACCACCAGCTCTGCATTCCTACGTGGGAAACAGGCCCTGGAAGCAGATGGGTGGGATGTAAGTCACAGGGAAGGTCAGGTTCAGTGGCTGTTCTGGAAACTGCTCCTGGCTTTGCTGCTGTGGTTCAGAGGCACTTCTGGCTCAGCATTTAAGCCTTGGCCTTTTGGGCACACAGCTCAGGGAGTGTGTCCCTGAGCAGCAGGCACAGCCTCCAGGAGGTCATCTCACACTTTGGCTCAGTGTTCTCATGGACAAAAGGACATTTTCCATCATTTTCAGCACCTTGAGAGCCAGGTTTGAGAAGTATTTTCCTACAACATGTAACAGAAACTTCCTCCACCTGCTGCCATGTCTGTGAGTCTTCATGGGCATCTGCCCCAGCATCAGCCACAGCACAAAGAACCCCAGGAAAAGGCACATTATCCAGCTGTTCAGTGAGGGAAAATGGGGGTTTCTGAGGATAGCAGTCACTTCCCAGGAGAGGGAGGTACTTGCCTCTGTGGTGCAGTAGGACAGGCTGCCCAGGGCAGACAAGGAAACCCTTGCTGAGGTGGCACCAATGCCCAGCACGAGCCATTCCCACCCTGCTGTCCTGCAGAGCCTGGAGTGGGTCCAAGGCACCTGGATCACACTGCCACTGGGAGATGAAAGGCAGAGTGTGGGAAGCATTAGATAGGAGGGATGGAGAGGGAACAAACACCAGAGAGCTCTAGCAGGAAGGGAAGCAGTAATCCCTTGGCTGCTTGACAGGGCCCTGCCAATTCTGCAGCAAGCAATGTTTCCAGCCTGCAGAACGGGATAGGATTGTCCCAAATAACCAGGTTTCCATCTGAAAATTCCCATTTCTCTGCCCTTTGGCAACAATATGAGCACACACACACCCCTTGCTGAGGAAGAGCTGTTGCCCAAGGAGTTGAGCTGTGGGGTGGAACAGATGCTTTTAAAGGAGCATCCACAGTGGAGGCTGTGGGGCCTTATTGAGATACCTGGAGCATGTTCTGGGGTGCAGGATGGTGGAATTGGGCTTGAACACTCTTAAACTGGCTAAAAAATCCCAATCTGGGCAGTAGGTCCCACTGTCTCTTCCAGCTTTGGATACCAGTGGGATTTGTTAGCAAACTCACTACAATAAAGTCCTTGACACATCAAAGCTATTGGCATCAGGATCAGTATTTCCTACTGGTGTCCACAGCCACTTGCAGCTCAGAGGAGATACTGGGGAGTTTGGCATTCCAAGGTACCCCAGCAGCAGCTCCCCCATGGCACATCCCTGCGGGATCCCTGCTCCCCAGCAGGATCCCTGCTCCCTCCATCTGGGGGCACTGGGGACCTGCAGCCCCCCTTGCAGGGTTTTTAGGGCACACCCCAGTCTCCCAGCGGGGTGTGGGGGGCCCGTGGGTGCCGGTGCTGAATGCGGGGGGAGCGGGTGGGTTCGGGGGCAGCTGGGGCACCGGGACAGGCCCGGGGTCACCCGTCGGTGCCCTCTTGCCGGACTGGTGCCGGCCCGGGGGGACAGCGAGCCCCGCGGTCCCTGTGCTGGGAGCAGGGAGCGGCCGGGATGCTCCAGACCGGGCGGGGCCGGGCCGTTCAGTGCCCGACTGTCCCGGCCAGTGCTGCTCAGTGCCCGTCGGTCTCCTACGGTTGGTACCGGTCAGTGCCGGTCTGTACCGGTCAGTACTGGTTGGTGTTGGTCTGTCCCGGTCTGTCCCAGTCATCCTAGTCAGTCTCGATCTGTCCCTGTCTATCCCGGTCCATCCCGTTCTGTCCCAGTTATCCCAGTCAGTCTCGGTCCGTCCCGGTCCATCCCGTTCTGTCCCAGTTATCCCAGTCAGTCCCGGTCCATCCAGGTCCATCCCGTTCTGTCCCAGTTGTCCCAGTCAGTCCTGGTCCATCCCGGTCCATCCCGTTCTGTCCCAGTTATCCCAGTCAGTCCCGGTCCATCCCGGTCCATCCCGTTCTGTCCCAGTTATCCCAGTCAGTCCCGGTCCATCCCGGTCCATCCCGTTCCGCTCCCCCCGGTCCCGGTCGGTGCCGCGGGCTCGGCGCGGGCGGTGCGTTACTGCCCCCTAGCGGTGCTCGCCTCCGGCGCTACTGCGGGACCGCCCGATCCCATCCCCATCCCGATCCCATCCCCATCCCATCTCTATCCCGATCCCATCCCCATCCCATACCCATCCCATCCCGATCCAATCCCCATTCCACCCGATCCCATCCCGATCCCATTCTGGTCCCACTCGATCCCACCCGATCCCATCCTGATCGCAGCCAATCCCTCCCGATCACACTGACTCCTATCCCAATCCCACCGAATCCCAGCCGTTCCCACCCGATCTCTCCGATCCCGCCCACTCTCTCCCGATCCCAGCTCCAGTGCCGGTCTCCCACCTGATCCCACACACTTGATCCGTCCCCACCCGATCACACCCACTCCCACCCACTCCCGTCTTGCTTCCCCGGATCACACCCACTCCCCACCGGATCCCATTTGCTCCCATCCCCATCCCGTCCTATCCCACCCAATCTCATCCCTCTCCCATCTGCTCCCACCTGCTGTCACCCACTCCCACCCAGTTCCATCCCATCCCTCCCCAATTACACCCCATCCCTCCCCAATCCCACCTGATCGCATCCCAATCCCATCCCTCTCCCTCCCAACTGCATCCTGCTCCCACCCCACTCTCAGCCTCTCCGAGTCTGACAGTGAAAGGATTGTGGAGAGGAAGGGAAGATCCTTGCTGGGAATCACACATGGAGCAGAGCAGCTTTCCAGCTCCTGCTGCACCAAAATTTGTCCAAGTCGCCACATTTTTCCTGTCAAAATACGGAATTAGGCAAAAGCACCATTGGACTGGCCCTGCCACTCCAGAGCTGCTCTGGGAATTTCCACCCGGACAGGACTGAAAGGGGAGAAACTCCCTCTATTTGGGAAATAATGGCTGAGCCTGATTTTCAATGGAGCATCAGGAATTCAGGCTGTACTTTTCCTCCTCAAACCTTCCTGCTGAAAGAGATGGGAACGGGGTCAGGACAATAAGTTTCATTCAGGAACAAGTGTTTCCTGGGCTGAATATATTCTGCATGTATGGAATGTGCTGGCAGCATCTGGATGTGCTGCAGAGCCTGCTGAGAGGGGATGGGAAAGGGAAGGGATGTGAATGCTGGATGCAGCCTTCCTGTAAGGAGAGGCACTTCCAAAGAGAAATGAATCTCGGATGTTAAAATATACAGTGAAATCAAAGAGAAGCAGAAGGGGGTAGCAAATAGATCATGGAGCTCTGGAAGAACAGCTGGAGTAAATTAAGGCAGGTAATTGGAGCAGGATAAGGTAGGTGAGCAGCAAAGCTGGAAGGAGCTATTCTTAGCACAGCCATTTACTCATCAACACATGGAATCCTGCTCTTGGCTTGTGGGTGGTCTGGGAATGGTTTGTCATTGGGCTGAAGTCACTTGTTATTCCAAAGCCTGTGGTGACACTTGTCTGGGGGTGTCCAGGGGTGTCTGAGTGGGGGAATCCACATCTGGGTGTGGGAAGGGAGGTGACAATCCCATTTCACTGGATGCTCTGGAGGAATGGTTTGGCTTGGCTTTGGAGCCCAAAAGGCCGGAGGGGGGATGCTTTCTTCCCTGTGTGAAGAGAGAAGCCTGAGGGGAGACCTCATTGCAGGGACAAGTCCCTGGGCAGGGGCAGAGGAGGGGCAGGGACTGAGCTCTGCTCTGGGGGACCAGGGCCAGGAGCAGGGAATGGCTGGAGTTGTGTCAGGGCAGGGGGAGGTTGGAGCTCAGCACCAGGTTGTTCTTTGCCCACAGGGTGGGTGGGCACGGCCCAGGCTCCCCAGGGCAGTGGGCCCAGCCCCAAGGACGCCAGAGCTCCAGGAGGGCTGGGATGATCCTCTGGGCACAGGGGGGACTCTTGGGGATGGGGCTGTGCAGGGCTGAGGGTTGGACTCCATGAGCCTTGGGGGTCCCTTCCAGCTCAGCACATCCTGGGATTCTGGGATACCTTCTGTTACATTTTCCAGGAGTTATTGAGGACTCCTGGACTGTGGTACAACATCCTCACCTGGGCACAGTAACTTGTCACAGCTGCTGGGAGCCAGGAATGATCTGCCATTCCCCACAGGGGGTTCTCCAAGGGGTGTCCCATGGCTCGGGCACCGGGTCAGTGCCACACCCTGCCCAGGCAGAGCTCAAAGGGGACTGGGCAGGTGGGACTGGAGCCTGAGCTCCAAGGACAAGGCAGACCCACGACCTTCCCCATCTCCCCTCCAGCCAGGGCCCCTGGGTGTCCCCCACGAGTGGGAACCCCAGTTTCCAGGGGTGAGGAGGGTGCTGAGGAAGAAACACTGGATCAAACTGCACTGCACACATGGGCCACTGGCTCAGAGACATGAGGAGCAGAGCTGGATCAGTACTGCCTATGGATAAACCCAGAGCCATTCCAGCTGGGATCCACCTCTACCCTTCCCAATGCTGTGGATGACACCGTGGATGGATTGTGCCAAAGAGCTCTTGGGCATTTGCCCTGCCCTGTGCAGGTCATGGGAGGTGGGTAATGCTTGATTTCCACTCTGGATTTGGCACTGGAGCACAAAACATTCCCAGCAGTGTCTCAAACAAAATCCATCAGCTTCAGCCCTCCAAGAAAAGGCACTGACTCAGAGGTAACAATCACTTAGGCCAGTTAAATCTCCTCTGTTTGATATAAAATATCAACTAATATAAATCATTGGAATGAAATAACATGCTCCAGTCTCTTCTTATCCTTCAACTGAAG
Source organism: Calyptomena viridis (assembly GCA_013390005.1). NCBI lineage: Eukaryota > Metazoa > Chordata > Aves > Passeriformes > Eurylaimidae > Calyptomena > Calyptomena viridis. The sequence goes on along the minus strand of WEIV01000351.1, from coordinate 24,631 downwards.
AAAATCCCAGCAAACAATTTAGAGTAAATACCTTCATTAAACACTTAAGTGAAGCAGTTGGGATTACAACACGTCTGTAAACAAGGGAACAAACACGGTGATACGATCTCATGAAAGAACAAAGCAAGTGTCGAGGGGACAAATCTGTGTGTGTCTAATAAAGAGCTGAAAAACAAATAATGAAGGGCAGGACTAATTAATATTGGCACTCAGGGTAGTGGGGAGCTGCTGGGGACAGAGCCCTGAGGCCACCACGGGTGGGGACACAGGGCTGGGCAGGCAGTGACCATCTCCAGCCAGCTCAGCAGCCTCGTCCCCTGCTGTCCCAAAGCCACCTTGTCCCTGGACATGAGGGGGATCTTCCCTGTGCCCATCTGTTGGGGTTTAACCAAGAGGAGGACACCATCCTATAAAGCATGAGCCTGATGGCTGCATCCAAACTCTGATGGGCAGCACTGACTGGAACATTCTGGGGCCCAAGAGGGAGGAATGTGTGCCTTCCTGGTGTCAGGGAGAAGGTCAGAGTTGGCCTGGCCGGGAGCTGGGAGCTGTGCAGGGCATTGCTAACCCAGGGAGCTCAGTGAGGAGTAAATTCCCAAGGGCAGGTGCTCCTGAGTTCCCACCTGAGCTTTGGCTCTGCACGTTTAAAGACCAGAAGACACTGACAGGAGTCACCCACCCCTCCCACAGGATCTCCCTGGATCCCTGATCAGAGACAATCAGGGGCTCGTGCTCACAGGCAGAGCCTCTTCTGGGGGGCTGGGGGATCATGGAATCACAGAATAATTTGGGTTGCGAGGGACCTGCCATGGGCAGGGACACCTTCCACTATCCCAGGTAGCTCCAACCTGGCCTTGGACACTTCCAGGGATGGGGCAGCCCCAGCTTCTCTGGGCACCCTGTGCCAGGGCCTCCCCACCCTCACAGGGAAGAATACCTTCCATGTATCTGGTCTAAATATCCCCTTTTCAGTTTGTTCCCCTTGTCCTGTCACTCCAGTTCCTGATGGACAATCCCTCTGCAGTTCCCTGTAGCCCCTTCACACACTGGAAGGTGCTCTGAGGTCTCCACACACCTTCTCTCCTCCAGGCTGAGCTCTCCCAGCCTCTCAGGGTGCCATCCATGGCTGGATGCAGTTCTGGCAGGATCAGGGTGTTTTGTGCTGTGTTCAACCAGAGCTGGAGTTACTAAACTGTGTCTCCACATCCCTGCTCCAGGATCCAGATGTTTCCCAGCTGCTAAACCTGAATATGCTCATGTTGTTCCAGCTACATTCATGTGTTGAGCGTGTTGCTGTTTCCAGTTTGTCCCAGGACACTCCTGTTACTGGGAGAGGGAGCACAGCTGCTGGTGGCAGGAGGCTGAACCCTCAACTTGCCAATTCCAGAAGAGATTTGTGGGAGCCCCAGGAACCTGGGCAGGGGCTGGAGGGTCCTCAGTGGCACATCTGGTTTTCCTCAGATTAATTTTTCCCAGTCGTGAGCTGCTGCAACTCCTTCAGAGGTGGCTCATCATGACCAGCTCCAGCAGCAGTGCATGGACACCATTCCTGTGGAGCATTCCCAAAAAGAGCTTGGCTGCTGCAGCTGTGCCCTGAGGAGAGCAGAGACACCTCCTAATAGGAAAAGAGGGGTCCTTCAGTGTTGGGAAGCTCTTCTTGCACACTCTGTGCTCTTTCCCTCCACCCAAACCCATCTCTGTTCAAACCAGTATCTCTGCTGGGAAAGGTACTGGGAGAACTGGGCAGCAGTGGATGTGCGTGGATGGAATGTGTGTGGATGTGCTGCCACACACCTGCCCCTGTGTCCCTGTGTCCCTGTGTCCCTGAGCCCTGTCCTGCCCACAGGGACAGCAGCTGTGACACACAGAGCTGGGGACGAGCTGCTGGCACGCAATGTGCAGCAAAGGAATTTCATAAATCAAATTACACCCTCTGCTGTGCCCTGGAGAATCCCTGAACATTTAATGCATCTCCTTAAAGCATAAAGAGAGGAATAAATGCAGGTGGACAGAGAACGACCCAGTGTGAGGCTGGTGGGTCAAGGCTGGAGGAGAAAAAGTATCCTGGGAGTTTAAACTTTAAACATGTGGTTTGGTTTTTTTTTTGTTTTGCTGGAGAAAAATGAGGATTAAGAGGTCCTCATTATCCCAGGGTTAGGAAAATTAGAAAAGACCTATTAGTTGTGCCTCGTGAAAATTCTGGCTGGTTATTTTCGGGGTTGGGAAAGGAGCTCTGTGCCTTCTCTTCCTAGAAGAGGAGAAACACATTGTGCTGATGGCATTTTGTCCCTGGAACTCATCCCACAGTTGATCTCTCCATCCCAGTTAAGATTTACTCCAATAGCCTTTGTGTTTTATAACATTTACCAACAGTCTCACTCTGCTTGTTCAAAACACAAGCAGTGGGAAGGGTCCATCAAAGCAGCTCATCCCATTTTGCTGTTTTTCCAGAAAAAAAAACGTTTGGCAGCAGAGGTCAAAGCTTTTATTACTGCAGCCAACAGCGTGGAAATAAATGGGGAAGCCTTGAGATGAACAAGGGTTTTGGCTGGTCTGTGACACGGGTTTGTCAGGCCTGGGGTTGTCTGACATTGTCACCTGAGTGCAAAGGTGTCACTCCCCTGGGACACAGCCCGGATTTGTCTGGGAACATCCTGTCTAATGGCCTGTTCTCCCCAGCTCCTTGTCAGCTCTCGTTAAGAAGAACTAACATTCTAAGGAAATTCCCATCCAAAGAACTTCATTAAGGTGGTGTTTGGCTTGTGAGCACCCAGGAATCATTCCTGGCTGCTGGGAGAGGGGAGGGCAGGGCCAGGGGGGCACAGAGGTGGCACTGAGCCCAGAGTCACTGCACCAGAGCCAGGGAAAGGGCTGGGGAACACGAGTGACTCCAGGGAAAAGATCTCCAGCTCTCTGGGGGAAGGAGTCCATGTGGAAAGGGTTGGGAGCACCTGAGTGAGGCCAGGGAAAAGATCTCCAGCTTTCTGGAGAGAGGAGTCCGGGTGGAAAGGGCTGAGGGACACTTGAGTGTCTCCAGAGGGAAGATCTCCAGCTCTCTGGGAAGGGATCCAGGTGGAAAGGGCTGGGAGCAACTGAGTGACTCCAAGATGAAGATCTCCAGCTCTCTGGGGGAAGGAATCTCAAGACAGTTCTCATGTAATTCCAACCCCTCTCAAAACCTGAATGTGCCTCCATGGCACAGGAAGGAAGAGACACTCTACAGACCCTCTGAACATCCTCAGCTGCCTCCTGAGCCCAAAATCCCCTGGCAGAAAGGAGGACTGGCACCTTGGAGAGCCCACAGACCCCCGGGATGTGCCTGGATCATCCAGCTGCAGTTCTTAGGGAAAGGGAAAGCAGGAATACACAGCTCCTTGCATATCTCCAGGTCTCAGGGAGGCTGAGCTTTAGAGATCTGCTCAGCCAGGAGCTGCATTGGTGTCTAAGAGCCCTGGGGGTGTTATCCTGAGGGGATTTGTCTGACAGCCTTGGAAACCTGTCTGTGTTCCTGTGGCTCTGAGCTCCCCACCAACACACTGTTCAATACCTGCTCCTGTTTGGATCCTGCCATGCTCAGGCAATTTGAGTTTCCTGCTGGCTTTGCATTACAGACAAGAACTCAGGACACTTTGGAAAATTTCCCTGCAAAGCATCCACTTTTCTCTGAATTGCTAGGATTGGTCCTGGCTGGATCAGCAGAGGGTGAGGGGGGAGGGATGGCTGTGTGTCCCTGGAGGGGTTTGACCCCTCACTGACAGCAGGTCCCTTCCAGAGCATCAGCTGGAGGCTCAGCAGGTCCAATTCCATGGGCAGGGACACCTCCCACTATCCCAGGTTGTCCAAGGCCTGTCCTGGCCTTGGACACTTCCAGGGATGGGGCAGCCACAGCTTCTCTGCCCAACCTGTGCCAGGGCCTCCCCACCCTCACAGCCAAGAATTTCTTCCTAACATCTAATCCAAGCCTTTTCCATTCCTAATCCAACCCTGACTTGCAGCTGTAAAGACTCAGCAAAGCTCCTTTAACCTCCACACAGCATTCCTGGTTTGCACCAGCTGTAGTTTTTTCCCATCATTTTTTTCCCATCTCATTTTTTCCCATCTCCACTCACAGACGAGTGTGTCTGTGAAAATCCCACAGTACCAGCTGGGGTGACAGGGGTGGGACAGGCAAAGCCCCCACAAATCCACCTCCTCCCACTCTGTTTAGGGAACATCAAAAAGCCTTGGAAAGCTTCTGCTGCTCCCAAGAACTTGGATCTTTTCCTCACAGACAGAAAAGGGCTTCTTTGTTATTGATAAACCCCAGGAGCTCTGGGAAGACACCCTAACCCCTTTTCTGAGGAACCAAATTGTAGAAGATGCTTCTGAAACCCCACAAAGGAGAACAGGGGGCTGTTTTGTGATTCCACACTCCAGTTTCAAGGTTCAGCCAAGCAGGAGTGTCAAACCTGGAGTCTTGGCCAGACTCCAGCACAGGTAATTACAACTCTGCCAACCTGAACATCTCCCTCAGAGTCAATTAAATGTGTTGTTCTCCTTTGTTTCCTGTCCTGGGTGCACTGACAGTGTCCCAAGCAGAGTCTGCTTTTCCCCACACGTTGTTCTCCTTCCCAGAGCACATTTGATGAGACACAAAATGATTTCTCCATGGAACTCCCTAATGGAGCAGAAAGCTGCTCCAGAGGTGCCAAGGATAATTCCAGGATGAGGGCTGTGGAGCTGTAGCCCACCCTCCTGTTCACCAGGATAAAATCCAGCCCCACCTCCCTGGATCCTCCTGAGATCCATCCAACTCAGGGGATTCTATGATCCTCTGATTTTCCTGCAGCTCAGAACATTCCAGCTGTGTCTTTTGGGGACACAAAACAACAGCCAATGCCCCCCATCCCAGAGCTCTGTGTAACCCCAAAGGAGGCCTGTGCTGAGAAGAACTTCTCCCAAATGCTCTCCCTGTGATCGCAGAGAAAAAACGATCCTGAGGCTGTTGACGCCCTGTTGGAATAAAAGCCAGGAAAAGCCATGCAAGCCACTGGCTACCAGGTGGCTTCTGTCCCCCCCCACTCCCACATGTGTCACACAAGGACCAGAAGCAGCATTCCCACAGCCCCAGGACACAGCTAAAGAGCTGATATGCCAGACTGTGGGATCTGTCCTGGGCTGGAGCCATGGGATAACACACGGGCACAGTGCAGCCCCCAGGGCTGAGGCAGCTGGGGGACAGCAACATCTGGGCCGTCTCCTGCCTCACTGAGGCTCCTGCAGCTTTAAAGTCTTCCTTCCCCAGCCCAGGGAGGGAATTCCCAGCCTTCAGCCAGCTGTGGAGCCAGACCTGCATCCCCTCTGCCTGCTGTTCTGGCCCTTGGCAGGAGGGCAATTCCCAGGGCCCATGGAGAGGGCAGGGATGCAGCCCCTGAGCAGGGACTTGGAGCCACTGAATCAAGGAGATTTCAGATTCAGGAGAGTTTGGGTTGGAAGGGACATTAAAGCTCATCTCATTCCAACTCCCTGCCATGGGCAGGGACACCTTCCACTACCCCAGGTTGCTCCAACCTGGCCTTGGACACTTCCAGGGATGGGGCAGCCACAGCTTCTCTGGGCACCCTGTGCCAGGGCCTCCCCACCCTCACACCCTTCCCATATCCAATCTAAATTTTCCATTCCCCCTTATCCTGTCCCTCTATCCCTTGTCCCAAATCCCTCCCCAGCTCTCCTGGAGCCCTTTAGGCCCTGAAAGGCCTCAATAAGGTCATCCTGGAGCCTCTTGTTCAGAGACAGCTCCTGTTTTCTACAGGAGAAATTCGGTCACACCCTGAGCTCCTTCTGGGTGCTCAGCAGCTCCTCCTGCCCATCTGCAGGTAGAGCAAACAGCTCTCTCCTGCCACATCCATGTCCTCCACAGGCCATGGAATATTTCAGTGTTCAAGGATCGCTCTGAACTGAACGTTTTCTTTCTGCCTTTTCTGTAATTGTATCAATGAACCAAAAAAAATGTAAATAGGAATTTTAATAAAAGTACAGCAGTAAGCAGATCTAATCTCTAACCTTTTGAAATATGAAGAAGCTGCTTTATCTGCAAGGAAGCACAATCTCTCCCCAGCAGAGATGGGAATTTGTGGGAGTTAAATTAACTGAGGCACTGCTCCCCTCTTGCTCGTTGAGTGTAAGTGAAGCACATTGAGGATTATTGCAAAGGGAGAATTAATAAAAACGGAATGGGAATGTTTCAAATTCAAGCATGTTTGCTAAACGTTTCCCAGGCACAGGGAGAGCAGCCTGTGGGTCCCAGCACCTCCTCCTCTGCTTCCATGGAGAAACAGGGAGATGTACTGGGAACAAAAGAGCTGCTGGAGTGATTAGTGTTGGCATTTCGTGGTAATTAGATCTACACACAGCTCGGAAAAGAAAAGCTTCCCACAGGGGGTTTCTTGGCCCTCCAGCCCCGAGTCTGCAGATGCCACTTGGCCTCTCACCTCCCCCCTTTGCATGTTGTGCTGCAAGACATGGGATGTGCCCATGGATTCATCATCCCAGAGAGATCCCTCAGCCAAAGGGCTCCTGGAATTTCATGGATTTGCAAACCAAGGCAGAATAAATCAGTGCAGGTCACTCCAGAGCAGGGGAGATCAGCTGCAGTTGGGGGGTTGAGAAAGAGGAGAATCTTCATCATAAACCGGGTTAGAAATGCAAAATAAATGAGAAGGTGGGGGGACAGGGTGGTGTTTGTGTGCTGGGAGAGCAGAGGGGCAGGACAGGGCCAGTGACTCTGGTTGTTCCCCCGGGACCCTCCTGTCTGTGTGGTCAGACCTGTGACTGCAGAGCACCGAAGAGGGCAGAGAGATTCCTCAAACACCCCGAGTGTTCCTGAGCTACCAGCACCACTTTAACCAGTCCCACCAAAGCTGGGAATCCTCTTGTTTCCAAGAGATCCCAGATTACCTCTTATAAACCCCCTGTGCTGTTGGTCATGCTGCTCTTGAATCCTTCCCCTTTCCATTTTGATTTTCTACAATTACAGGCTCCAATTTCTTGCCATCAGGTTTCTGTCTCTCATCCCTGTCTTCCACCATCTCCCAGGTGGGGTCAGAGGACAAAGTGTAGCTCAAGCTCTTGGTGTCACCTCCAAATTTGTTCAGCCCCTGGGGGAGTTGTCACAGCTGCACAAGTGAAATACAGCAAACAATGTCCCTGATCCATGGGAGTGTTCCCTGCAAACACCACCACACTCACTGGTGCTGCATGCCTTGGGTTTGTCCTCATTTCTCCAGGCTCACATCCTGCAGAATGTGCAGGGAGTGAAAGGGAATTTCAGCACAAAGCTGGGAAGTGTGCACTGCACATTCCCAAATGCAGCTTTCCTTTCATTCCTGGTGCTTCCCAGACATCATTCCAGTGCCTGAAGGGGCTCCAGGAGAGCTGGAGAGGGGAATTGCAAAAGGGCTGGAGTGGCTTCAAACTGCCAGAGGGCAGGGTTAGATGGGATATTGGAAAGGAATTCTTGGCTGTGAGGGTGGGGAGGCCCTGGCACAGGGTGCCCAGAGAAGCTGTGGCTGCTCCATCCCTGGAAGTGTCCAAGGCCAGGTTGGAGCAACCTGGGATAGTGGAAGGTGTCCCTGCCCATGGCAGGGGTGGAACTGGATGATCTCTAAGGATCATCTACTGGATGATCATTTCTGGTGATATTAGCCCAGTTTTTTGGGATATTTGGATGTCCACAGGACCAGAAGTCCCAACAGAGTGTGTTCCTTCCCATGTTCCCAAAGGAATGAGCCCCTACCTCCTCATGGATGCTGAGCTGAGCAGCAGCAATTGGATCCTAAAGGGCTCTTTTGCCTGGTTAAACGAGTTAAATGGCAGCAACACAAAGATTTAAGGAAAAGAATTCCCATTAAGCCCAGGGGCACCTGCCTGGCAGCAGTGCCTGCCTTCAACACGGCAGAGCTGCTCCTCCCACTGCCCCTGCCTGGGGTTTTGCAATTGTTCCTGTGCATGGAAAGGGTTCTCCAGGCCTGCCGTGCTCACAGTGCTCCCATCCCACACTCTTTGCTGAATTCTGCAAGCCTGGGGTGCAGCTTTCTTTGGTTTCCCTCCCAGCCTTGAAAAATATCCCCATTGCAGAGAGCTCTGAGCTCTATTCAAAGGAGTTTTGAATCCTCCCATTTTCCAGTCATTCATCCGGCCTGTGAATGACTGGGAAGAAGTGGCTCATCCCGGGGGATTTTAGAAAAGGGATAAAAATCACCTGTGAAAAGAAACAGAGGGATTTCTGGAGATGGGCAGGATGTGTCACACTCTCTGGAAGCTCCCTCATATCCAAGGGACTCGTTTGCTTTATTCAGAAATCGGCCCCTCTGACACAGAGGCTGCAGGGAGGGGATGGACCCAGGCAGGGAGATCTGCTGAGCAGCCTTTGTGTCTTATCAGGTCACAACTGGTCCAGCAACTCCCCCTGTGCCCAGAGGATCATCCCAGCCCTCCTGGAGCTCTGGCAGCCTTGGGGCTGTGCCCACTGCCCTGGGGAGCCTGGGCAGTGCCCACCCACCCTGTGGGCAAAGAACAACCTGGTGCTGAGCTCCAACCTCCCCCTGGCCTGACACAACTCCAGCCATTCCCTGCCTCCTGTCTGTGGTATTCCCAGAGGAAAGATCAGTTCCAGCTGCCCTGATGCTCCGGGTGTAGGGCACAAAGGGAATTGCTGTGGTGGGGACCCTGTGTGACACTGCCACACCAGGGATGTGATGGCATCGACATCTCAGGCTGCCCAGCTGGGCAGGGAGGTGACTTTGGGTCACTCAGTGCTCAAGGTGGTGTTTGGTCAAAGGTTGGACTCCAGGATCTCAGAGTTCCTTTCCAACTTTAATGATTCTGTGATTCCCATCTAGAGTGGAGGCTGAGAATCATGGAAATATGAGGATCATGGAAAGAAGATCGTGGAAATCTAAGTCCATCTACAAAGATCAAAGTTACTGTTGGATCAGGAAAGGTCTCTGTAAATCCTTAGATTTCATAGGATCATGGAGTCATTAAGGTTGGAAAAGACCTTCAGGATCCCCAAGTCCAACCATCAACCCACCACCACCACGTTCACCACCAAACCACATCCCCAGGTGCCACATCCATGTGTTTTTTGAACACTTTCTGAGGTGGGAACTCCAGCATTTGGAGGCACTTCAGCCTCTGCTCCTCCCAGGGTCCCTTCACAGTCTTTAGAGGCCTTTAAAGGCAGCGATGAGGCACCACACAAATCCTGCCAGGGAAGGTAAAATATTAGGAAATATTAGGAAATATCAGGGAAGTGAGGTCTCATCACACCACCATCAGTGTGGGAGCCCAGGAGAGCTCCCAGGGCTGAGTGTTCACTCGTGGTGAGGGGCCAAGCAGAGCCTGGGCTGCTGCTCAGAAGGCAAGAGGATGGTCCAGGTCCATTCCAGGTCCTTCAGCCTTCCCAGAGCACGTCACCTCTGGAATCAGGCTCCAGGGAGGCTCCAGTGGCTTGGGGGCTGCTTCTCCTTGAACCAAACTTCAGCTCTCCACTCGTGAGCTGGACAGCAGGAATTACCTCCAGTTACAGCCCAGGGAAAGAGAGAGTCAATCATGCAGCCCAAATCCCACTGCTGCAGACACACAATTGTGTGTTTGGGCCAATATTCCTGCCCCTGTTCCTCCTCTGGGCTCTGACTCAGCTGCAGGGCTCAGCAGGATGGGAACAGCCCCAGCAGTTGCCATCCATGTGACACCCACTGGAACTGCCTCAGCCTTTGTTTTTCCCAGGATTTGAGTTTCTCCTTAAAAAGCTCTTGCAGATCCAACAGCACGGCCTCCTCTGGCTGTGTACTGACTACAAAGCAAGTCTGAGAGACTGGGCAGAAAATCCAGGAATCCAAGTGCCTGGACAAGCTGCAGATTCCATTTTAGCCTCCTCTAATCCCACAATACCTTCAGCCTGGCTTTATCTGCCCAATAATATTTTAGATTAATGCCGAGGGTCTGATTTGCCCCTTTGGGAGATGATGTATTTCCAAGATCTCTACTGAGGTGCAGGAATGCAGAGAAGCTGCTGAAAGGTGACTTTAAGAGGCTTTCCAAAGCAGGGAGATGTTGTCAGTGGAGCAGGGAGATGGTTCTCTCCAGGACTGATGGGCATTCCCATCAGAATGATGAGCATTCCACCACCAGGTGGGTGGTGGGCACCCAGAGCTGTGGGGATGACTGGGAATAGCACAAGATCTTGGAAGTGCCAAAGCAATGCCCTCAGTTTGTGGCACAGCCACAGAGGAGCTGTGAGGGATTCCTTGTGTCCAGCTCATGTGTCCCAAACTGATATCAGGTGACCCTCGTGCTCTGACTTCCATCCTCTTCCAACAGAGATCAGAAAACCAAGGATGTTGAGAATGTTGCTGAATCCTGAGGGTGTAACCTCAGCACTCCAGTGGACCCTATGGATGCTGGAATATGGAGTGGATTTGCTGCAGCCCAAGAGGCTCCTGGTTTGCAGTGAAAGGAGTGGGGTTATTTTATGTGACTGTATCACAAGCACATCCCTGCTGGGGTGCTGTCCCTGGGATGTCTGGGTCATTCCTGGGCTTTAAACAGGGTCTAAAGCCTTCCTGCAGCCACAGGACAGAGGTGTAGGACAGGTTGGGCTGAGCTGTTACAGCCCTGGGTGATCTGTGAGAACACAAGTTCTGGGATCACAGTTGTCCAAGCTACAAGTGCACTCTGCTGAGGCATTTCAGGGCCTGGTTCCATTGCTAAATTAATTCATCCAGATTAAAGTGTCGGAGCCAAAGAACCACTTGTTTGAGGTGTTTGGAGAAAACAAAAATGCCTGTTCACGTCACCTCGAGGTTGTCCATCCTGAGCTGGGTGAGGTGGGTGTGGATACAGGGATAGTGGGAATTCAGAGCCACAGACTGCCTGAGCAAAGGGAGTTCTCCCAGTGCTCCTCACATTGCTGGGCTCAGAGGTAGCCTGGGATCATTAACATCAGTGCTAATTGCTCTCATCCCTCTGCCGCATCCAGCCCATGGCTGGGTAATGACCCTGCAGGGGGGACACATCCAACCTGCTCCCTTCCATCTGCTCCTCTGCTCACTTGGATGGTTCCTCCTGGCTCACACTGGCTGCTGATGGAGGGCCATGAGCTGCAGGATGATGTGAATGGAGAGTGACTGCAGGGTTTGCCAGAGCCCCTGGAAAAGTTGGATCTGTTGGACACTGATGGAGTGGTGCCTGGGTGGGGTCTGGGAAGAGAAGTCTGTCCTCGTGTCAGTGACAGGTTGGGCCTTAAAGGTAAGAAAATAACAACAAGGACAGTCATGACACAGAAAAAAAAAGCTCTCACTGGTTTCCCCTCTAAAATAAAGGAAAGTAATCCCCAAGATCCAGTGTGGGAGCAGATCCCTGTCCCAGTCAGATGTTACACCCACCTGGAATATTGTCCTTCACGGCTCAGAAACACCCAGCAAGGCCCCACTTTGCAGTGACAAAGGTAGGAAGCCAAAGCTCTTCCAAATGTCTTTCCCAGACTGGTGGGAAGGGCTGGAGGAACCAATGAAGGAGAAGAAGTCCATGTTGAGTCCATGCTGAGGTCTCTGCATTCCCTTTTTCCACTGCCTGGATCCCAGGGGATGCCACTGCAGTGAATAATTGGAGGGTTCCCCCTCTGTCAGATCTTCTGTTAATGTCAAGGAGCCACCAAGAAAGATGGAGAGAGACTATTTACAGGAAAGATGGAGGGACAGGATGGGGGGAATGGCTTCAAACTGCCAGAGGGCAGCACTGGATGGGATATTGGGAAAAAAGTCTTCCCTGGGAGGGTGGTGGGGGTGAGGGTTCCCCAGAGAAGCTGTGGCTGCCCCATCCCTGGAAGTGTCCAAGGCCAAGTTGGAACAACCTGGGATAGTGGAAAGTGTCCCTGCCCATGGCAGGGGGGGGGATGAGATGAACTTTAAGGTCCCTTCCAACCCAAACCATCCTGTGCTCTGGGATTCTATGATGTGACATCACAAGAGCCCACAAAGCATAGAGACACTGCCAGTGAATTGGTTTTGGGAGGAGCAGGTGGAGGAAGGATGGAAATACCTCTGCTACCCCCACCCCACTGTTTGCTGTGTATTTTAGAGGAGTTCAAACCAGCAGGAAAAGCAGAAGCAGCAGAAAACAGATGTGGGAGCTGTGCAGGGAACAGCATTGTCCCCAAACCCCACAGAGGAGGAACTTTGTGGGTCTCACTGCTCACTTCTGGGCCAGCAGAAGACCCTGAGCTCCTGTCCATTCCCCTGAGCACAGTGCCCTGGGCTTTGCAGAATTGCAGCAGTGAAAGTTCTTCCTGAAGACTCCTCTGTGAGCAGACCTGTTTAAGGTCCGAGGAATTAATTTGTTGGAGAAGTTTTTTTGTCTTCTGTTTCCACAGAGCCACGTCAAGGGAGGGCACTGATGAACTGCCTGGCCAAGGCTCTGCCTGGTGGCACATCAGGGAGGTCACTCCCAGGAATTTTGGCTGGTGGTACCTTGATCCCAAGGTTGTACAGATGGGCGAGTTGTCTGGACAGCTGTGCACACACATCTGTCAATGGCCTGGCAGCCTCTTCCCTCCATCCCCCTGTCTGGGACAGATCTGGAGTGCAGAGAATGTCCCTGTCACCCGTCAGAGCTGCAGGACAGTCACTGCCACAGAGGCTCAAAGGATGAGAGGAATGAGGCAGAAACAAGATGTTCCCTTGGGGAAAGATAATCACAGCTCCTCAAACTCCACAAACCCAGATAAACCACACAATTCCCTCAGGTACCAGTGAATAAACCAACTCAAAGCTGATGAAATGTCCCTGTTCTGAGGTAGGTTTTTGCCCTTTATTTGAAGGCAGCTGCTCAGGAAGCTGCATGAGAAGCCAGTCACATCTGGCACTGCCCACCCTGCTGTCTCTGTGCCTGCTCTCACTGCTCTTGTTCCCTTCACATTTCCCTGCTTTCCATCCACTGTCTGTCTTTTACCCGGGAATAAACAGCCTTCTTGTAAGAAACTCGGGATCCACCCCTACCTATTCAAGCAAGAAAGAATTCAGCTGCATAGAAATAATCCCCCAAACTCCTATTATTAGCTTTTTGTAGCTACATTAATTTTAGAAGAAAAATTAGGTCCATTTTAATGAAGATTCGCGGGCACAATTTAATCCCTTGACGAGGAAGAATCAGCTTTTGAGCACATCAGGCTCATTACAGACTCCTCACAAAGTCATCAGAGTGTGACAGGGGTGGCAGGAAAAGGGGCTAAAGGGATCCTGTGGAGGAACTGGATGGAGCAGGAGCTGATCCTGCACTTCCCTTCCCTGCCTGAAGCCGCGGCAGCTCCGGGAGAGAGATGAAAGCACCCGGCAAAGGAGAGAAACAAGAAAACAGCTCGGAAAGAGTCACGCTGCCAAAAAACAACCTGGGGACGATGGGACGTGAGATAAAAGGGAAAGTGCTGGAGATTATGGAGTGACTTCCAGGCGGGGATGAAGCTGGGGAGCGGAGCTGTCAGCGGGCTGAGCCGCCCCGGGCAGGGTGGGATGGGCAGCACAGGCACTTCTCCCACAGGCAGCTCGTCCTTTCCTTCCACAGCCAGCGACGCGACTTCAATCCCGGGAAAGTCCCAGAAATCCAACATTGCTCCTCGGGGACTCCTTCCTTCTTTTCACATTTGCTTTAGCTCTTTCTATCCCGTATTTTGGCTCCAGGCAAGGCAATGGGATTATACTGGATACCCAGGGAGACTCTGTCCTTCTTTAGCTCGTTGGTGTTGATAAATTGAGCAGGAGGAGGCAGAGGCAGATGGGTGTTCCAGCATTAGCTTGGAGTGATAAATCCACGGTGGTGTCAGAGAAGCACATGGATCCAGTCCTGGAGGCTGTGCAAACACACAAAGAAAAGGCAACTCTCAGCCCCCCAATATTCTGTGGGGCAGAATATTAGACACTTAGTTCTCCAGGGAGATAGTGCTTCACCAGGGATTTTCTGTGTCCCCTGGAATAAGGACAGAGGAGTGTCCATGGTTTATACCTCAGAAACTCTGGATATCCCTGAAGATTGCCTTCAGCAGTGCCTTGCCCACCTGGGGGAGGATGTTGGGTTTTGTTCCCTTCCCTGAGCAGAGCTGCTGCAGAGACCTCAGGTCCTGGACAGGTGTGCAGGGACCCACCAGGTGAGGGAAGGACCAGATTGTTCCATCCTGATGCTTTCCACACTTCCTTGGAGGAGCAGAGAAGGATAGATAAATTTGGCTTATGATATTCAGGGTTTAGAGGAGTACATGCATTAAAGCAGCTCAAACTTCCATCTGGGTGCTCACTTGGCCACATCTAAAACCTCAGTTTTGAGTCTGGGGTCAGGCACTGCTGAGGCCTGGGGACCCCCTGGACTTACCAGGGAGATCTGGGCACATCCCTTAAACCCAGTACTCCCTGAGCCATGGAAGGGTTCCTTGAGGAATGAAGTGATTCTCTGATTTCCCCAGATGTCCCCCAGCATCAGAGCAGCCTTAGATGGCAGAGGCAAACCTTTCTTTGCCACCTTCCCAGTCCATGGGGTCTCCTAAGAGAGTTATAAAATGAGCTGTGGACATCCAACCTGGAGAGCTTGAGGAAATGATTCCAGGCTGCAAGGCAGGGGATTTTTTAGGGGTGGTTCTCACTTTGCTCTGCTCTCTTCCCCTTACACATTCCCACTCTCCTGAAAACTGCTTATCTGAGGCTACAGGGCATCACTTCATCCCTTCAGTTCCCATCTTCATGTTCCCCTCTTTGCTGTGATTCCTCCCTGTGTGTCCTTACAGCTGGCAGCACCTTGTACGTCTTCAGGAAATGTTTGTAAAGGCTTTAGTTTAGTTTGCAATGGGACACAGGGGAAGCGCCAGGATTTTGAGGAATTCCTGGCTTGGTGGCCATGGCTCACAGCAGTGGAACCTTCTGTGCCTGAAGGAATCTTCTCTAAAGTGCCTTAAACAACCTGTGCTGGTCACTGGGCACATCCAGCCCTGGGCATTGCCAGCAGCACCCCAGGGGTGCCCTGGAGGGAAACCAGTTGGAAGTGGGGGATGTATCAGAGATTGGGGTGGGGGACACTGTGTTCTGCCCCCTGAGACTTTGAAGCAGGGAACTGGGATTCAGTTGGACTCAGTGAGGTGCCAATGGTCCCAGGCTGGAGCAGCAATCCCTGGGAAGCCTGGGAGCCATATCCTTGTGCAGGGGGTGGCAGTGGGGACAGCACAGCCCTAGAGGGGCATCACAGCCCTGAGGGACAATGTCTGTCCAGCACCAGGTTGGGATGGGAACCTCCTGAGGCACATGATGGGATTCCCGGGGCTGTTTGTGCAAGTCCAGGAGTTGGACTTTGAGGATCCTTATGGGTCGCTTCCAATTCAGGATATTTGTCAGGAATTGGACTTTGAGGATCTTCGTGGGTCCCTTCCACTCAGCATATTTTGTGATTCTGATTGTGGAGGGGTGAGGGAGCTCTGCCCCTGAGCTGAGTGGGACAGACACCTGGATTCCATCAACCCCAGGAGCCTGCATGTTTCTCTAAGGTCCCCAACCCAAACAATTTGTGCCATTTAGGGGTCCTGCTCATGCACATCCATGGGGATTGTACCTCCCACACATCACTGTGTATGTCCAGAGCATCCCTCACACACACCTGCAGGGTCTGGGATACCTCAAACATCCATAGGGACCATATTTCCCACACATACGGATCCACTCATAGGATCAATACCCAGCACACACACTATCAGGGATTCTATAGATCATATAGACTGCAAACCTCTGTGCCCATGAGGGACTGACTGCTGTCCATGCACCTCCAGAGGGGCTGTTCCAACAGCTGATCCAGTGGGACCATATCCCTGCCTCAGGGACAGGTACAAGGGCCACACATCGTACACACCTTTAGGGACCACATCCATGGCCATCTCTGCAGGGACCACATTCCCATGGGTAGGTACAGTGGTCATTCACCTCACACAACTTTAGGGACCACATCCCTGCCTGTCCCTGTAGGGACCAAGTCTCCAGGGACAGATCCAGGGACACACCCACCTTTGGGGAACACATCCCTGCTCATAGCTGCAGGGACCACATCCCCAGGAACAGGGGATCACTTACAGGAACCATATCTTTGCTCATCCCTGCCTGGATCACATCTCCGGGGACAGCGACAGTGGCTATACACATCCCTTTAAGGGACTGCATCCCTGCCCGGACCACATCCCCGGGGACAGGGGTCACAAACACCTTTAGGGACCATATCTCTGCTCATCCCTGCCTGGACCACATCCCCAGGGACAGGGGCAGGGGCCGCACACCGCACGCACCCACACTGACCACGGCACCGCCCGTCGCCCCGGGATCCTTCCCACGCTCCCCTCCGGAGCCACCCGAGCGCCCGCGCTCCCCCGGGCCGGCGGGTCCGTG
>WEIV01000350.1:0-10283 GCA_013390005.1 Calyptomena viridis | reverse complement strand
AACTAGAAAAGAACTGTACTGCAATCCTAACTATTCACTGTAACAACTGTTTAATTTCCTCCTATTTATATGGGAGCAAACCCAACCTTTTAAACACTGTCCTCTCTAGAGAATGACTCTACAGATCCCAACCATAAAAGACTCCAACCTTCAGCTCCAGGGAGTTGGTAAGTATAATTTCTGTAAGAAGAGAATATTTCCTAGTTTCTTCTGTTAGTTCTGAGTGTTCAATAGTAATACTCATCTCTGCTACAATGATTATGCTTTCCTATATGGTCAGAAACATGTTTCAGAACCTCCAGTACTAAACCTTTCATTTATTGAGGTTCATAAAGAAGAAAAAATGTCAGCAACCTAAATGTGTAAAACTTGTTTCAAATTAGTGCTTGTAGAGGTTAAATACAGAAAATCAGACAGCACATACTCCAGCCTAAAGGTTCTCTCCATTTGATTCTTCAAAAACATCTTAAATCAGTTTCTCAAATGAAATTTTGTCAAGCAAATAATACCTTTTTGGTATGAGATGACTCCTTGTCAAATTTTCAGGAAAAATAATTGGGTTTACAGCTTCTCTTTGCTGTCTGCAATTTAGGAATGAATCATTTTTCCTTTTCAGCTACTGACGAACTTTTAAAAAGTTCTGTGCGATTTTTTTTTAAATAGAATACATTGCTCTATACTTAATTTTATCTGCACAGCAGCAATAATAACATCTCCTCTAATGCTACTCACCTACTAGGAACCTTTAGAGGCAATCGAAGTTCTGCTGATCATTTGTGTTGCTGATTCCACTGCTGTTAGTAAAGGGAGCAGCTGATGGCCTACCTTGCAAAGAAATGTCATGTCTGCCGATTTAGAAAACCTGCAGCAGCTGGAAATAGTAATTATTAGAAAGCAAGAAGAGTTTTCCATTTGTCTTGGACTTTATGATGTATCCCATACCGCCATATCGCCAACTCTACACCAGGAAAAATGAATCTTGGGCCTTTCTATGTCTTTAAACTGGGCTCGAGAGCTGAGACAGCAGCTTGAGGAGGAAATTTCCAGCAAGATCCCTGGAATACCCAGGTCCAGCTGCAGAGCCTTTGGGCTCATTAACACTCCTTCCCACAGCTGCAGGAAATAAGGCTTGAAAAGGGCTCCTCTGGAGAGATAACTAAGAGTGGAGCTTCTGTGTTTTTCTGAGACTTTGGTTTCTTTTCTTTGCATCTGGACTTGTTCAGGACATTAGAACATCAAAACCTCACTGGGAGACCCTTTCCCTGGCCTGGCCTGGGGGGGCCCTCACATTTTCTCCTCCTTGGCAAAGGAAGAAGGAGATCATATCAACAAAAGGACTCTGAATCTTCCAGGTTCTCTCTTCCCACCGTGGGGGAGGGGGAGCTGCAACCTCCTTTTTATCAGAGAATATTTATCTCTCTGAACATATTTGTCCCAAACCAGGACACCATTATAAACTGTTTCTTTCTTGTGGTTAATCAGCATTAGTAAACAACTAAATACATATAAGCATGAAGTCTAGTCTATGTTCAACAAGGAAAAACACCCACTGAATTCATTGAAGCTGACGTTTCACCAGGACATGATCATACACTGATGACCAAGAAATCAAATTAGTGTTAAGTTATACAGGATAAATATACAATGCACCTTAAAAGCCATCCAAAGCCCAGTTTTTAACCTACCCAATCATTTCAGCTATGCAAAGTGAAATCATTAGAACAACTTTTACCATCAAAAGTATATGGTTTTACTTCTACCTTACCTCCACCATCAGGTTTCCCACATGCTAACTTGCTAGCTTTTTATTTTGTTTCCTTACCTCATCCTTTTTCCAAAGTATTTTTTTCCGGCCTTTATTATGTTTCACAGCTTTTGGACATTAATTGCTTTTACAGAATAGTACGCGTAAGTACACACAAGTAACAAAACCCCACAATTTTCTACAATTCTGGATTGCAAAAACCTGCCTTTTTCCTAGAATAAATGTGATGAATATATTCATCATATGTGATGAATATATGTGTAAAGAATATGTGAATTCTTTACACATATAAGACTTATCAAAGATGACTGATCTCAGCTTTGCTTATGCAATTAACTCCAAATGCCCAAAGAGAGGAGGAAGTACAAGCCCAAACAGTAGCATGAGAGAGAAGGAAACCACTGTTACTTGGGCAGAAGAAAAGTTAACTTGGCTGAAGGATGAAGAAATAATCTCCTGACAAGGTCACAATTATCTCTTTAATTTGAAAAGCTTTTTTACACAATTTTTGAAATAATTTTTATTTCCAGAATTCATCACCCAACACTTCTGGAAATTAATTTCTTCTTAAAGGAAGTCAGAAATAAACAAAAGAGAGAATGTATTATACATGTCCTAAAAATAAATAAAGATGATTCTATAAAGTCTGCATTACAAATCAGATCTAAATAAGTTCTAAAAAACAATGTGTGGCATCACATGTGGTTCCTTTTGTCATTTGCTGGGTGCAATTGGCAATTCACATCTCTTCTGGTAATGATACAACACATAAATATTTCATGTCACAATAATTATGCAATCTCTATTTGTGTGATAGTGCTTGCCATGTATGTAAGTACAACTTCCTGCTCTCTGTAGACTAATTTGAACAACCTAGCATGCCTTGATCAGCATAGGAAATACATGCATTTTGTATATATCCACAATATAATTCCTCTCAAAACTTAAAATTTAATTTACACCATCTGTTGCTAGCCAGGCTTCTGAACAAAGCAGAAATCCATGCCACTATTTCATATAAATACACTCTGTCAAACACTGCTCTTGAAAATATATATTTGAACTCTGTGTAAGCTTTGCAGTTAGTACATCACATGTGAAGTAGACAAATTCCCACAGAAAGACTTCATTATTTCCTTAATTTCTACCGGGAGNATATTACTCACTTCTTATGTAAAAAAAAAAAAAACCAAACCAAACAAAACCCCGAAATAACCAACCAAAGAAAACTAGAAGTACTGTTCTTTGATTTTAACTGAGAACTTTTTTCTTTTTCTCTTTAAGATCAGTTCATTCAGGTTTTTACAGATTCTTTCTGCCTAAAAATAAATACCCTTTAGAATTAGCTATGAGCACTATTACTTCCAAAGTCAAAATCAAGGCATGGAGAACACAGTCTCAATTTTAAGTTTGGTGAGCCAGAAAGGGAGCTCTCAGTGTGCTTATTACACCACCTGGAGTACAAATTATTCAATTTCCATGGAAATGAGTTGCCATGGAAAGCTAGCCATGTATTAACAGTTGGTCCACACTTCCTTTTGGTACCTATGGCACTCATGAGTATCAGCAGTCAGTCTATTACATGGCATCCTTTTGTAGCATGGCATGCCTTCTGTACTCTAACTGACAATCTCACTGACAAAGTAGATTTATATTCCCTATCTGGGGACATACTTGCGTAAGTTGTTGACTAATTAAAAGCCACTCAGAAATCCTAAAATAGGGCTACAATGGCCTTCCTGGGCTCCATCCAGACTGCAATGTCTGCAAGTGGGGGACCCTCTTTAAGGGGAAACCTGTTTTGTTTGCTCCCACACATGGGCACAATTTTGCTGGGAGAACTGAGACATGAGCTGGTCTCCAAAGAAGAGCCACAGCCAGGCCAGGTCCTCACAGGGATTCAGTCACAGCCATGTCACCTCTACCACGCTGTGAACTCTGCAAAGGCACCAGCTCTGCCCTGATACTGCAGAGCAGAAAGGACAATACTAAAAGCCTTATTCCTAAGGGCAGGAGAGGGGAAAAAAGAAGAAAAGTACCTTCTGCATAGACTGCTCCCATCCTGGCATATAGGTGTGTGTGGCAGCAGACTGTGAGGAAGCCACTGGAGCACAATGAGCCATTTCTTCACAGTGCCAAACACCAGAGGCCAGGGCTGGCCTCCCTCACCCTCAGCCAGCAGAGCCCACCATTGCCATCAGGCCTGGCACAGCCCATGGAGACCTGGCCACACCGCAAACCTCGGCAGTGGGAGGCCACAGGCCACTGAGCAGGGGTCTATCCCAGATTTGTGAGCAGAATAAGCTCAAGGGCTGCTTTTAGTTGGTATAAAGCTTCAGGTAAGGAAGGCATTTGAACAGGGTAGCTAGGAAGCACTGGGTCAGTGGTATTAAGGGTACATGACATCAGCAGAGTTTTACAACAATAGGGGATACCTGGCTGAAAAGACTTTTGTTCTTGGAATAGTGATTTATTCAGCAAAGGTCTCCAGCCCATGCTGGAGGTCAGCATGAATGATCCCACTTCTGCCTTTCTAATCCATCAGTCTGCAAAGTCTAGTTAAACTTCAGCATGTGATGAAGTGAACTTGGGTAGCTGGCCAAATGAGTTCTGCTCTGCAGATGACATACAGTTATCTTGTGGAAAATTTCTCATTGCTGATCATAGAGCCTCTTAGACTCTTTCTGCAACTCACTTCATATCTCAAAACCATTTATATTACAGTTTAAATGATGTCTTCTATAAACATTGTCAAGCTGAGTCAGTATCTCAGTGGTTGTTCATTACTGGAAAGTAGAAAAAGACTGATCCCCGGTTACAGAAAAGCTCAAAAGATCTGCCATATCAAATCATTGCTTT
Source organism: Calyptomena viridis (assembly GCA_013390005.1). NCBI lineage: Eukaryota > Metazoa > Chordata > Aves > Passeriformes > Eurylaimidae > Calyptomena > Calyptomena viridis. Next base: position 5,659 of record WEIV01000350.1, on the reverse strand, counting down.
AGAAAAAGAATTAATCTCTTTTTAAAAATAGCAAACCCTTGGAGATTTCCTTTCTGACTCTCCTGAGTTTTTAAAGATTAAGTATAACAAAGATTTTTTTTGTAATTTTCCAGTCTCAGACTTAAGAGGAAAATGTGATTTTGAAAGTTAAACTGATTATAGTATATGAATTACACTACACTGAAGTTCAAAAACCAAATCAACAAAAAGACAATATAAAGGAATGAATATGCAACATAAAATAAATCTTTTAAAAAAATGGAGAGAAGCACAGTGATCAGCAAAGTACAGAGAATCTGAAAGGAGAATGGCAGTTTGGAAAGTTGAAAAAGAAGATAAAATTAGGTCTTGCTTAGACGTAATACAACTGTAGATTGGAGGTATTTGTATCTGGAATTTTTTTTTTCCTAGAAGACTTCTCACTTGACTGCTAGACTTCTGAAAGAATATGAACATTTTAAATGGTCCAAACAGTTGAGTCAGTTTAATGAACCCATGAAATAGCAACCTACTCTGAACTCAATATAATTAGTTATTTTTCTGGTTTCAGACAGTAGTTTCTTTTGTGAAGCTGATTATGGAAAAATGTGAAAATATGCCAGTACACTCTTGGCAGAGGAGTGGCTAGTTGTAAAAGTTACATTCATAAGCAACAGTTTGGATGAAGGAATATCTATTCAGGTTTCAGAATATATAATTTATGGGACAATTAACAGTCTGCTGTATGTTAGCATAAGAAGTCCCACTGATCAGGGTGGCTTTGGCTCTAGTCCTAAAACATTAATCTTACCATTTACAATCTGTGTTTGGACCTCCAATCTCCTTGCATGTGTTCTAGCTCAGCTCTTTGAAAGAAATGAGACTTTGCATATGTCCATACATTCTAAGATGAAGTGTCATGCCTAGTTTATGGGATTATTAATTTATACAGGTGCCACATCTGATACCTGCCTGTTTTGTCTGTTCTTCTGAGCAATACATCATTGCAGATTATGGATAACTCTGTTATTACCCATCTAGAAATTTAGCAGGGGTTTTAAGCTTCCCTAACTCTTCATGTTTGTTTTTTAACGCTCCATCAAACATTTATTTTAGCTCCAATTTATGTTAAGCATAAATTTCTATTTTACACAGTAGTACAAGAGGAAAATCATTATGTATTGATATTAAAAAAAAATCTCTTAAGGAAATAACCACATTTTATTTTCTGAAAAAATCATAGTAGTGCACTGTCTGGACTACACTGCTAATACTTAGGAAATGCTTGTGAAATCAATACAAATATTTTAAAATATTTATTAATATACTCAAACATGCTACAGATTGTTTTGTTCCATTGCATCCCTTCTTTCAATCCATTCACATCCAGTTGAATAGGATGTAAGGAAGATATGGCAGGCTTTCTAAATTACCTGTCAGAATGAGGGAATAAGACATTAGAGAAAGAGCAGAAGACAAGACATGACTGGAGTGTGTACTATAGTCCTTGGAAGAAGATTGAGGCCAAACTACTGAAGTAATGATCTGGATTAAATATCCATTAGTGTCACAAAAAACTCTCCTTATTTGCTTAAATCAGGGGACAAAGATAACAATAGAGAAGAGTTTTTTGAGAGGACATCAGCTAAAACCTATTTGGAATCACAAAATCTATGGCATAAGTGGAAAGACTGCTAAATGGATAGAATGTTAAAAAATGTAAAAATGAAATTTTCTTCTGCTTAATTTTATTCTACTTTCAGAACAGATTTTGTAATTAGTATTTTTTCCTCCAGACAAATGCATTCTTGTGCAATGCTTTTTATGTATACACTTAGGTGACACCATGTATAGCAAAATGTACACAAAGTGTATTACTGTAGAAAAGTTAGTGCAGAAACTCTGAAAATGAAATGGAAGTGCAGATAGTACTAAGTACATCTTCAGGCAGTTGAATCTGAAGGGAATCTGTAGAAGGCACTTGAAATTTGTACTTTATCTTACCTAAGAAGACTTTCATTAAAATAGACCTTAAGCTGGGGTATCAGTTCCCAGCTGGAGTTTTCTGTGGATTCACTAAAATCTGCTAGTTTTAAGGATTTTAAATTATTACATAAATTAAGTATTGTAAAGGCTACGCTATTATTTTTGTTTTACTAATATTTGAAATCCATGATCTCATAAATTTCCTATTTGTGGTAACAAATTACAAGTAATTTTTCTTTCCACTTGTGGCTCTTTCTTTTTCCCTATCTGCTTTAACATATAGGCATTTTTTTTAATTCCCTGAGACCCTAGACACGTTGAACTTAAACTTAGCATGTAATAGGACTGGAATTGGTTGTAGCATTTTTGAAAGTAATATAAGCGCCTGGATGACTTAGCAAAACAAAGCTCCAAGATTTCCATCCACAACAATGCACTGATCTGGCAATGCCATGCAAAAGGTTTCATGCAGAATGTCAGGAGGCATTTAAGCAAGCAATTTCTTCCCTGCTCTTTGTTCAGTGTAAGACAGTTGTCAAGGAGGTTCTGAACTAGTGTGAGAGAGCAGGTTGGTCCAAATCCTTCGAAGAACTGGAGCATGCATACTTGATATTTGACAGTATTTGTAACCTCTCGGGTATTCTCTTTCCATCCATCACTATAATCAGTTCATTGCTTCCCCTCAAATGTGAGAGAGTACATCTTTTGTCTGTTTGCCAAAAAAAAATCACTATCAATGTATTTAGAGTGATTTATGAGGTAAAAGCAAAATAAAGGCACTGAATAACCAAACACAGATACATGCAGGAATATCATTTAATCAATTACTTTATCCACTTTTATGATACTCTTGTGAATTATGTTCTTTTTGCATGTATAATTAGAAGGTAGAACAGATGGTGAAAGCTTAGTTACAAGGTCTTAGATAAAGTTTTAAAGTAGGCATTGCTGCCAAATGATCATTCACTGTAACAGGATATATTTTTTTGTTATGTTTTTGCCATGGTCTAATACACTAGATAGAAATGAGACTGTAAAAATATTACTCTCCAGTGTCTTACTCTACCAGAGTTCATTGTAATGGAATGTGAACATGGAGTGGAAGATTTGAGGTGCTTCTAAGGTACATTGTCGTCTTTCATTTAAGTGTACTCTAAGAAATGATGACTGAACAATCAAGAGGATCATCTCTGAAAAGCCAGCACTACTTTCAGAGAAAGGAAAACTGTATCCTAATATTTAAGTATTAATGCTTTAGGCATGTTCCATGCTCACATATGGACATTTATCAGAATAGACCAAAGAAAAGTCTTTAAAAAGGGGCAATTATGCACAATTCAATTCAAATAAAAAAGGGCAGAGTATAGCATCAGCCCATCCTACTACAACCCTACTTATATTTTCTTCTCTCATCCCTGTACAGCACAAACTACATCTAGTGTGAATACGAATCTCAAAATATAAAATACATTCTTAAAGCAAAGAAATATCCTGCCACTTCTTTGTGTGGATTTTTTTTCTGCTTTATATATTTTTGGTTGAAAAGAAATATAAAATTGATTCATTTAGTTTGTTTCCCTTTGTCAGCTGTTCTTCATTAGTTTATGTCACATTCATGATTCCCGAAGGCTTTAGTTTTAGTACTTGTTTGTAGCAGAAATCAATTGTAAAAGAGGTTTGGTGGTAGTTTAAAAGTACAATAGCTATTTCTCACTGGCGTCATTTGAAAGCAAACCTGTGCTTCTGTTCGCTTGTCTTTTTGTGTTTGTGTGTAGTTTGCTTCCAAAACAAGTTAAAGAAAGATACATTCTTTCTAGAGAATAAGTAAGTCTAACAAAGAACCCCTGTAACACAGCTGTAAAATAGGTATTTCCTGAAGTACAGAATGCCGAGAACAACTCCTAATGGCTTGACGTGGTCTAGCAGCTCCACAAAAGAGGCACAGTCTCTGCACAACTCTTCCATTCCCATAGTGCTGCAACACTGATGGACACACATAATGATGCAACATGGATGGAGCAAGAAAAAATAAAAGTAGTAAACATTGATTTATTGTCATTGACTTGCTCCTAGGTCAGCATGGTGGTATGTGACCTTGGCAATGATGCAACTGCACCTTGGAAGGTTCAGCTATCATTCAGCTGAGTGCTTCATCCATGTGTTGGTCCAAGAGAAAGCTGGCAGTAGGACAGGGTGATGAACTGTGTTGATTTTCAGGAAGAAGTATTAGCTACCAAGCCAAAAAATGTACAAAAGTTTTTTCAGGCTTACTTAAATGCCTGTGGTACATCTGCAAAAAATGCTGCTTTTCTTTTCAAATCTTTTTTAAAGTCTTACAAAACCGTGAAAACAAACACAACATACTTGGGTGAATCCTCTTTTAATTGAAGTCCATTATATATTTGCATTGACTATAGAATTGTGAAAGCAGAACATTTGGAATCTGACTTGCCAGTCTTCACTGTACAAAACTAGGAAGATTATTTTGATAGTAATTTAAATGTTTACAGAGATATGTTGTCTTATATATTTATACAGTTGGCAGTGATTTGCTTTATGGACTGTTTCGTACTCTACCAAAGAAAAAACAAACAACAAAACAATCCAAGCAAAAACCAGCAGATGCTGATTCTGTCATTTTGTTATTTTTAGGATTGTACTGATGAGACATTCATTTAAATGATCCTCAATATATTTAAGCACAGTCTATGAAAAGGCTAATAAAGAACTAGTCCTACTATTTATTAATTTCACCGAGAATACAGTGTAGTGGTTATTCATTACTGGCCCAGAAGCTTCATACCCTATAATAAACCAGGATCTTTCCAACCTGTAACTTTTCCTGTACCTCTTATACAATTTAAGTGAAAAAAGTCTAAAAAGTGAAAAAAGCTTAGCATTTATCTTAGTGCCATGCCTCCAACAAGCTTCTCAGTCATATTTCTCATTTCATAGGAACATTGAAATTACAGATGTACCAGGTATTCTTGAAAAATAACATTATTTTTATAAAGGTTTTTAATACTAACAATCATTAAGTAAAGGATTCTTATTGCCATTTATTTTCTTATTGAGCATTCTGTATATTCTGGGCACTCATGCCTTGAATATTGTATTATTTGAATATTGCATTATCTAAATATCATGCAAAGAAAGCTGTACACTAATGCAAGAATTTTTAGGAGTGAAACCTAGAATATTTGTCTAACAAAAAACTTCGGGCAGGTTTTAATTAATGGTAATTGAGGTGTCTGGGTTATGAGGCTCTGAGACCTCTCAGGCTTCTAGAATGATTTGTTAGCATTCTTCATATGTGATGGTCACTCTAAATTCATGATGGATTTCCATCCTGCCTTCCATAGCTACCTCTCTGGAGGTCTTTCTACAAGCACAACACATATTGCAGGATTTAAAGAAAAAAAATTAATAAAAAATGCAACTAGATCTTTCACATAACTTTGATCTTTTAACGCAATAAAAATTTTAGGGAACAAACTGTCACGGTCCAGAGGGGTCTTGCAGTAAAGAGACGAGTGACAAGGATTCAGGATGAATCTTCAGGGCGGCGAACGAACCGGACCCCGAAGGCCGTTTATTAACCCCTTATATACAGTGGCTCCACAGAGACTATTGGTTCTTAAGAATACATGGACAGACACAATTGGTCACCCAATATGTGGCAGATTAACATTGG
>WEIV01000348.1:132634-149358 GCA_013390005.1 Calyptomena viridis | reverse complement strand
CACCGGTGCGGGCGCGGGCAGGGCGCACGCCGGCAGAGCCCCCGCGGTTTGGGAGGCGGTGTCCCCCGGCCCCTGTCACCGTCCTGTCGCTGTGACCGTGCGCGGGACTCGTTGTTACCGGGGCTCGGCGGCCGCCCTGGCTTCCGTCGCCTAAACAAAGGGCGAGCACCGAAGTGTCTCCATGCAGCCGCCTCCCGAGCTCTGGCAGGGCTCTCTGCAGTGCCTGCTGACGCCAGCCAGGGCTCGAAGGATCCCCCTCCCAAGGTCCCGGAGGTCGTTTCACCGGTGCCTCCCAAAATACCCCTCGCCCAGCTTGAAGGCTGCTATGACGAAGCGGGGAGGGTGGGGAAGGAGGATCACCCGGGCTCCCCCCCTGTAGCGTGTGGCAGACCTTAGGATCCCGCCCCACCCCGAGTGGAGCCCCTGCTTTCCGGACTGCCTGCCTCGTCCTGCAGCAATGCCCTTGTCACCGTTTACACCATTGCTGGGGGCTTCAGGCACACAGCGTAGGTTCGTGGACGGCACGGTGGTGCCAGGGGTATCCCTCTGCTTGACGCTGGGCAAGGACATTGTGATGCTGAGATTCCATGTTTTGGGGATGTTTTTGCTGTTTGGGACAGGTGGGGGAACAGCTATAATCCAGGCACTCTCAAACCCTCGCCCCAGAGTCGAGGCTGGTGAGGATGTACCTCTGCAAGGCTTGTGGTGGGGGTGACAGCACCAGTCCCCTGCCTGGAACAGGGCATGGGTAATTCCGGAGGCTCTGTGTGACTATAGGGCCCCACATCCCCCCTGGCCCACCACCTTTTCTTCTGCTGCTTGATCCCCACTGTCACACTGCCAATACACAGGACCCTGGGAGCTGCCCTGTGCAGGCTTGTCCCGTGAGAGGCAGGCCTGAGAGCACAGCCACCCTGGCCCTCTGCCCCACTGCACTGGATGGTGCAGAGCCCAGGAGCAGGGAGGGAGAGTGCCATGCACTGCCCACAAGCAGGGAGAGCCAAGCCAGGCACTGGCAGTGTTGCAGGGCGTGGTGGGGAGCAGGGATGCACTGTCATCTTGGCCCTGTTCTTTTCTTCCTGGGGTGACTGTGCAGCACTGCTTCTGGCTGTAGAAACGTTGCAAGAGGAGGAGCCCCCTCACTCCAGCAGCTCCGGGGCAGGACAGCTTTGCAGCCCCTTTCTTGCGGTAGACACCCAGCTCTGACTGCTCTTTCAGATTTGCAAGTCACCAGCGCCAGCACCTCTTCCCTTGTCTCCTCATGCATTTGTGAGTGGAAAGCCCCATCATATGATGATGCCATCTGGTCACCTCCCAGCATCGAAGTGTCTGCAGCAGACAGGGAAGCACTGGGAGAGGCTTAAGAAGCAAGGATGCTCACATGTGCTGACAGGAGGCACAGCAAGCAGACCTGTGCTTTAACGTGCCCAGCATGGAGGGTCTGCGAGTGTCAGGCCTCATTGCAGAACAAGTACAGTTCTTTGATATAAGTGGGCATGCACAGCACATCAAGCACATGATGGTCTTGTGGGCATCTCTTACTAACCTTTTCCATCCTCCAGAAGTGTCCTGGGGTGATGGAAGGACTTCAGCTTGTGTTGCCATGGGGCGCCCAAGAACTCAAACCATTTCTCAGGGCCAAGACACATCTGTAACCTGTGGAGAAGCACCATGTTTTGGCATTGGCTTCTTTAAACCATCCTCCTATAGCAGGAGCTGGTTGCCTGAAATCAATAGATTCAGACCAAAAATAACGTGGTTATTTTGGTGCATCTTCCAAAAAGCTGTATCTTCTCTGGTTCATCTTCCTAAAGCTGTCTTCCTGAGCAACTGTTGCATCAAAGTTAGCTTGCTTTTCCTAAGCACGAGAAGCAGAATGAATTCAGGGAACTGTAGGGATTTGCATTACTCAAAGGCTAAGCTGAATTGTTAATAGAGAGGTAGAACTGGGGACTCTGAGCATGCACCACTGCTTCTGTCCAGCTGCAGGGACCTCTGTAGCGCTCACTGATAACCTAATTCTTGGGGGATTGTGACCTTTGTGAGTGTCTGCATGTAATGGAAGAGCAGTTAGTGCTAAGGAGAGGGAAAGGAGGAAGAGGCTGCAGAGGCCTCATGTAGCAGAGGATGCTGGACTGCCCTGCCAACCATGGGAGGATCACCACTTTGGCAGCTTTTTAGTCCCACTAAATGCATGATGCAGACCTCACAACACTGCTGGCCACCAGCTTCTACGTTGTAGCCCACTGCTCAGGAAACCAATGAGGATGTGTCTCCTCAGGATTAACTGGAACCAGAAGAAAATTTGAAGTTTTTTACTATTTTCTTTCAGTAAATTAGTACCTGACTGTGCTGGCTGCACATCGAAGTGCCTGAAGTTACAGATATTTTCTGCAAGATGGTTTTCAGCTATCTTGTATTTAAAGATTTGTGAGTAAAAAGTGATACAGGTCAGAGACATGACTTTGGGGTTGAAAACAGATATTCACTCTCTGTGGTCTTGAAGCTGCCTGGTCTTGTTTACTCCAGGCCTTTTTTCCCAGGCAAACACCAAGGAGGATAACTAAAACTCTGAATCCTTTTTCAAGGTCTAAATCCACTCCCACAAGCATTTTTTTTTTTTTTTTAAGAGGATGAAGATGGGAGTAACTGTCATGCTTGGTCCAAAGTAATTTCAAACCAGAGAAGTTTTCCATCAAGTTTTTCCCTATTGAAGTGATTGTAAGTTGCTGTCACCAGTGACCCAGGTACTGCCCTAGGCAGCACTCGCCTCTTGCACATCCATAGAATTAGAATCACAGAATTCCCCATTTCAATAGCAAATCACCCTTTCAGTGAAGAATTTTTTCCTAATATTGAGCCTAAACCTCCCCTGATGGAGCTTGAGACTGTGTCCTCTTGTTCTGTCACCAGCTGCCATGTTCATGTGCACTGGTTGTGTGGGAGAGGCTGTGTAGTGTTGCACAGCTTTGCCTTACCCTTCGGACACCTGCTGCCATCCTGTCCTTCCCAGAGAGCTTCCAGCTGTGCACAAGTGTTCATGTAGTGTGAGAAGGTGAAGGAAGGCAGGCTGTGGTGTGGAGTCCAGTACTGGTAAGGAGTTACTTATCTGTTTGGCACTCTGTGTGGCACTGGTAAAAGCTGGATACTGGTACCAGTTTGGGACTTTCCAGTGCAAGAAGGTCTTAAACATCCTGGAGCGACTCTAGCAGGGGCCATCAGGATAGTCAAGGGGACATAGGATGGCAACCAAGCACTGGGAAGAGGATTTAGAGAATTATTTGGATCTTCATCCTAGAGACACCGAGACTTTGAACAAGAGGTTGGAGCAGAGACTCCCAGATTCCTTCCCACCCCAGCTGTCCAGCAGGTCTTGCTGCAAACTGCTAGAGGGAAGGAAGACTCCAAATCTTCACGTTTCCCAGTGTTCTGTGATACCAGGTCCAAGAGGGAATCCTGCTGTATGTGACAAAGAGTGATCTTTGGTGTGCTATCATGATGTGCTTCCCTGCATCCTCCACCTGCCTTTAACAGTAACTGAAATCTTAAAAACTGCCACCATCAAGTGGAGAACATTTTTGGGTGGTGCTGTCAGTTCTCAGTGTGAATTAGGAAATTATTATTTTCCTTCGCAAAATGGATGTGTCAGATTAAAAACAAATGAGTAAATGCATGGTTTTTTGCAACTAAAAGAAGCCACAAGAACTAGTACCATCTTACAACCTGTATGCAGGGCAAGGAAACAACCTCCTTTTTTTTTTCCTTACAGCACAGGTCCTTTGCACCAAGCAGCAGTTTTCTCTTTATTATTTGAGAAGTTTGACCTGTTTGTTTCCCCTTTGTAGGCCATGAACCCGGACTTGTGCAGCTGGTGAATTACTACAGGGGAGCAGACAAGCTGTGCCGCAAAGCATCTCTGGTGAAGTAAGAAATTCACTGAAATGTTACACGGGCTTGGCAGAAGTTTTTCTTCTAACCCTTGTTGAGTGTAGAACCTGTTTAGGGGATATTTCATGGAACAGCTGCCCTGGGAGTGTCCTAGCATGTGCTGTCTTCAGACTCCTGTGCTGATCTCTAGAGCTATCTGTGTGCACAAAGGTCTCTTTGTAACTTCAGGGAAAATGCCATTTCCACCGAGTTCTATCTGCTTGAAATAGAGTGTATTGAATCAAATTAGAGCCACATCAAAAGAAGAAGAAACCCAAACTTATCCGCTGTTTTTCCTTGTAGACATTTAATTAAAACTCATTCCTTTTATTCTGTGTTTCATAGAGGGATGAGACGGTAATATGCTTTTAGCTAATCAGATTTGTTGGTGAAACAAATGCCCGGAGACATCTCCAGGAAGAGCTCTGGGAGTTATTTCTGCATGACCTGCCATGCCAGGGTCTCCTGGGGAAATATGGATGAGCATTCATTGTAGATAACCCTCATCCCTCTTGTCCCCGCAAACTCTGCAGTCATTAGGGCATCTTCATGTCAGAGCTCTTGATCTCCTTCAGGGTTTGATTCCACATTAGGGTCTGTACTGCCTCTCACTGATGCAGTCCTGCAGACTGTGTGAGCTGATCCAAGGCCTCTCCTTCCTCTGCAAAGAGCCTGTTCCAAATTGCTTCCTTAGCAGTGGCGATGGTGTTTGTCAGAAACTGGCGGAGTATTTTTTATCAAACACCCACGGTGCTCCTCAGCTGGATTTCCCTTTGACCTGTTATCTAGAGGCAGTGCTGAAAGCACTTGCACGCCTGTTTTTGTCTCCTGAAGCTCGTGTGACCTTTCTAACTGTAGGATCAATGATGCATCAAGCTACTTATGAACCCAAAGGACAACAAATGACATTCCTCAGGCCTCCCAGGGTGTCACTGACTGACTGCCATTTCAACAGAAAAGCACAAACACACAAAGAGAGTCAGCATGTCATGAGCTCTGCTTTTGGCCTTAAGTCAAGCACAAACACTCAGAGAAGCAGGCAGCTCTCTTGACTGAAAGAAAACAGGCCTGGGCTCTGCTAACAGGAGTTTGCTGGCATCTCCAGACATTACTGCTAGGAAGGATGTTCCAGAGAGATTGGAGACTCTGTGGTGTAAGGGGAATCCCAGATACCTTGGGATGTGAAACATGTAGTTGTGTCCTTCCTTTCAGTGCATTCCCAGTGGTCTTCATCCACAACTGGGACACCTGCTCAGATCTCAGTGGGAATAGGACTATAGGTTTTTAGCTGGCTCAGGAGGCTACATAGGACCAAGGGCTAAGTACTGGCACAGGGAACATTACTGCTCTGGCTTCCCTTTTGCTGGTTGTGATCACTGCATCCTTCCTGCCCCCATCCGTGTAAGCAAACGCACCTTCTTGATTCCCTTGTGCAGAGATGATGCAGGGAATGCAGCACAAGCTCTCCACAAGAAGTTACGTGGAAACTTCGTAGCTGTTAGTTGCATGATATCCCTGGCATCCATAAAATGTTTCACGAAAGCCTGCAGGTTCTTATTCAAATAGTGCTTGGCTGTGGGTTGGGATTGCTGTGGTATCTTTAGGAAAACCGTTGTTTCAAGGGTCTAAGGAAGATACAGTTTAGTTTAAGGAAATTACAATTTAGTAGAGACTTACCTGTAAGCTGCTACTCATCATCAAGCAAAAGAACCCAGTTAATGATGATTTTTCCTTATTAAATGATCTCATGCAGATGGGAACCCTCTGGAGATTAACAGCCTGTCTCTCTTCACCCAGGCTAATCAAGACAAGCCCTGAGCTATCGGAGTCCTGCACATGGTTCCCTGAGTCATATGTGATTTACCCAACAAACTTGAAGACCCCCATGGCTCCAGCACAGAATGGAATTCGCCATCTCATAAACAACACAAGGACAGACGAGCGGGAAGTCTTCTTGGCAGCTTACAACAGACGGCGGGAAGGCAAAGAAGGCAATGTGTGGATTGCCAAGTCTTCAGCTGGTGCCAAAGGTTTGCTCTCCAGCACCATGAGCTATTTCTTGTTATTCCTTACTCTTTACATGATCTATAGAGCCTCGGGGTTTAGCTGAGCCAAGCTGATACCTAATCTGTCTATGGTGGACATCACCTACCAACTCCATACCAGTCAAGCTACACAGGGCTCTCCTTTGTGTGCATGGTGGCATGGGGCTCCTGACAAGCTTTGTAATGTGCACATGCTATCTAGAACATGCATAGCAGTGGAAGGGCCTCCACTTTCTGCATGTGCACCTCAAAATATGGAAAGGTGCTGCAGGGAGAAGGCAGTAGGGACCAGCAGGTAAGGGGAATGTGGAGAGCAGGAGATAAAAGGGAGCAGAGCAGGATGTGGGGAGGAGGTCAGCAGGCAGGACAGCAGCTTTCAAGAGCAAGGAGCCCCCACTGTGCTACAGCGAAGCCTGGCTTCACCTAGGTGGAAATCCTGCTTGTCTTTCAACCAGATTCAGGTGCCTGGTGCCAGTGGGCCTACCTGTGGTCACACTGAGAGACTGAGAGCCACAGGCTCAGTATATGGAAATTGTACTCAAGCTTAAGGGAAGGCACCATAGCAAAGGCAAGCAATCGGTGTGTTTATATCCCTTTAATTTGAGTAAGGCAGTAGATACCCAAGTGATAGTGTGTCCTTCCTTCCTTGTTCCAGAGGCATTACATCACTCGTTCTATAGAAATAACAAGCTGTGAGATAGCTGGACACAGCTATAGGTGTAATGCTGTGTGCTGTCTGTTAGTTATGGCTTATTATGGGCACATTATTAGAGTGGGTTTATTTAAAAAATTCCTTTGCCATGTCTGCAGCAGACCCCAGTCTGGTCTTTTCCCAGGGAACAAACCCACATGCAGTACTAATTTGCAGAGTCACTTGATGCAGTTGTGCAAAAGGAGAATGTGAAAACCAGAGGTGGCTTCCTTCACTGCTCTGCTCTCTTGGCTGCATTACCAAGAAGTATCAGGAGAATATGCTTATTTTCATCAGGAATGAAGGGGAGATGAGTCCTTTTAGTATGCCAGTGAGGGAAAATGTTTCTGTGTGGTAAACTGTCTGGCAAAAAATCAGTCTGGGTAATTGAAAAGGCCAATGCTGTGGTCTGCTGCAGGATGGGGACGTTTAAATTCTCCACACAAGTGGAGATCAAGTATGATCCCATCTTTTCTGCAGTAGAGCAGAGTACTGTTATATTCATCAGTGTGGTGCTGCAAATTAAAGTGGAAAGCAGACCCTCGAGTTAATCTTCTAGAGGGAAGTTTTAAATGTCTGGGGATTACTTCTGACGAAGAAGAAAGTTTGTTGACATTAATTACCAAGGCAGATACAGCTCAGGCGCAGTCCCTGACTTGGGACAGGTCTAGTGGAAGCTTGGTCATTCATCAGTAACAGGAAAATTAAAGGTTTAGAATGCCCTGACATAAAAGTTGAGAGTTTTCAACTGTAGCCCGAGGTTTTGGTCTTTTCTTTGAGAGAAGGGACAGCTGCCTCACATAAGCTGCTTTGCTGCCTCACTGGATTGGTAACTAGGTGCACAGTTAAGCCAACCCTCCCCCTTTATTTGCCATCTGTCCAGTGCAGAACTGGTGCCTGATGATCTTCCCTCTGCAGAGCTTTACTGTTGTAGAGGGATGCTGTTTCCCTCTTTCCTCCAGTACACAGCCTGAAGTTGTGCCAGTGCATGTTTCTGCCTGGCTCCGCTGTGATCCGGGGACTAAAAAGTCTTGCCCCTGCAAAAAGGGTGAGTGAGAAAGATACTTTAGTGACAGCACTTCCTCTCAGTGGAGGATGCTGGGATGAATGGGAGGTCAGTAGGGCTGAGAAGCTGTGACTCAACCACGCAGATCATGGAGCAGTGGAAGTACCTGCAGGGCTGTGTTGACAGTGACCTTCAGAAGTCACAGCTAGGAGCATTTTCCATGGGATGAACCTGTCAAACTCTGCCTTTGCTCCAAACCTGTATTATCCCTTCAATGCCCTCTCGAAAAATGGGGATTTTTGCACAGTATTTCCTCCAAAACACTGAGCACAGAATTAAGTCATCCAGTTTTGTTCAAAATGATAACTAAATGTCTAAAGAATGGGCACGGTGCTAGAGAAGTATTAGATAACTTTACCTGAGCTGGCTTATCCCTCATGCCACCATGCCATCCCTTTATCAAATCCCAGAGGGGATATGTTCTGTTTTCATTGCTCTGCAACAGAAGTTTCATATTTGGACTCTTGCAAGAAATGAACAGTGACAGCTTCAGCCAAAATGTGGCAGTATTTAAGTGGCACATTTAACTTTTTTAATGAAGAGCTTCCACAGCAGGAACACTGACTACATGGATGAATGATTTAAAATAGTACTTTTACTCATTCAGCAATTATTTTAATAATAATTTAAGTGAACTCAGTGAGCAGGCCAACACTGCATAAGAGTTCATGTGTGACTGCCTCTGGCAGCCAGAGAAGCCAGAAAGGGGAAGAAAGTCTTGAGTCTAGGATAAAAAAAACCAAAACAAACCAAAAACTCCTTACCAAAATCCCTGCTCTCCAAACTGGGAAAACCAAAACAAAATTCATGAAGTGCCAAGCACGAGCACCACCACAGCTCTCCACCAAGCCCAGACAGAAAAAAAAACCATGGAAAAAGAAAAAAAATCCCCCCAAATTAAGCAGCTGCCTCACTGCTTGCTAAAGTCCCTGTCTGCTGTGCACCTCCTCACACTTCAGTAGCCACCCCCCTGCACACATGCCCCTGGCAGGCCATGTTATCTTGGGTACCCTTGATTCCCACTGGCATTAGATCTGGATATTGGGGAGCCAGAAGTCCCGTGGCATGATAACAAGGAGAGCCCTCCACAAATTCACTCCCTGACATGGAGCAAACATGACATTGCTTGGGCACTGACCGGTGTTGGGGTCATAGGTCGTTGCATGTCACATGGCTTTTTGGTCAAATGATCCATGGTCCACTTGGGGCCGGAAAAAGCAACAAAGGTAGAAAGATCCTCTACCTAATTTTGTCTTCATCTCTGTGGCAGGGGAAGGAATCCTGATTTCTTCAGAGGCTACAGAGCTCCTGGACTTCATCGATGAGCAGGGACAAGTGCATGTGATTCAGAAATACCTGGAGAATCCTCTACTTTTAGAGCCAGGGCATCGCAAATTTGACATCAGGTAACCTTTTCTGCTTTTGTAATACCAGTTTTCTTTTTCATGCTCTTTGTTTTTGAGCCACTGAGACTAGAGTTTGTTCTCATGTCTCCCCAGGAGCTGGGTTCTCGTGGATCATCAATATAATATCTACCTCTACAGAGAGGGTGTCCTGCGGACCTCTTCCGAACCATATAACAGTGCTAACTTCCAGGACAAAACCTGCCACTTGACCAATCACTGCATTCAGAAGGAATATTCCAAAAACTATGGGCGGTATGAGGAAGGGAACGAAATGTTCTTCGAGGAGTTCAACCAGTATCTTATGGATGCCCTGAACACAACACTTGAGAATAGCATTTTACTGCAAATCAAACACATAATAAGGTAACCAACTGCCTATTGCGTAGGAAAACATAACCCTTCAGTGGCAGGGAATGTGTGTGGACAGCTGGGGAAGCAGACAGGCCAAGAAGGGAAAGGTTTCAATTACATAAATTTAAGATAAGGCCATAAATACCCCAGTGTCATTGCTTAATGAAAAGGCACCTCCATAGGTGTTTTTTTCCTCAATGTGTCTGCATTTTGCCAATGGTGACTGGAGAAGGATGGAATGACAAGGGAAGAGAGTAGGTCAAAAGACAGGGCTAGGAAAAGCTGAGATTAAAAAAGGTGTAAGGCGCAAGAGGGGAAATGAAGCTGACTCAAGTCTGCTGGGTCTCAAGGCTTCCCCCACCATCAGCAAGCACCAGCATATGGCATTGGCCTAGATCATCTTACTCAGTGCACATAGACCCAGCTTCCTCCTGGGCACAGAAAGTGCCTGGAGAGATCTCAGGTCACGGTGCTGCAGAGAATCCAGGTCTTGACAAAGCAATCCTTCATGGAGGAATTTACTTTGCAAGTACCCTATTGCTGTTGATTGCACCAAAAAGACATGATAGAATCTTTGAGAGACTTCAGGGCAAATGTGCATCCAGTGGCGGTTCCTTGGGGACCTGCTGCAGCCCTTTGTGGTTCCAGGATCTAATTGCACATCATGTTTTTCAGCTTGCCTGATCCAGTAGTGAGGGAGGATGGTACTCTCCAGCTCTTTGGGAGTTAACTAACATGTATTTTCATGGTTGTAGGATCTCACTTGCAGGGACCTGGTTACCATGACATGTTGGATATAGCTTATAATTTGGGGCACTTCCAGGGCAACACCTTTCACCTAACTGTGCTGTGCACATGCCCTCAGAAGCTGCAGTGCAACAGGTGCATCCACAGGGCTCTTAATCTTGAGGTTTTTTCCCTTCACAGAAGCTGCCTTATGTGTATAGAACCTGCAATCAGCACGAAGCATCTTCACTACCAGAGCTTCCAGCTCTTTGGCTTTGACTTCATGGTAGATGAGGAGCTGAAAGTCTGGCTAATAGAAGTCAATGGGGCCCCGGCATGTGCCCAGTGAGTAAGCGGTTTCTGTAATACTTTTGTGATGCCATAATTCACATGCCTCACCCAAAACATGGCTATGTCCCAACTCCAAGTGAAAAAGATGGAGTAAAGTGAATGGCAATGGGTTGTTTCAGCCTAACCTGCACTGGACACTGCTTTAAGTGCCAGTCGATGTGGGTTCATTGCTCCTGTCTCTGTGTTTGGTGTCCCCCAGCTTCTTTCACGTGTGAGATGGGGCACTAACCTTGGTTTTTGACCGAATGAGTTTGAATATAACCTGGGTCATTTTTATTACTATTGAGTTGAAGTTATGTTGCAGATTTAATGCTTTGGGCATCCAATTGTTTCTCAGTCTCTCCTGTGGAGCCACTGAACACATAATAAATGAGTAGCATTAAGAGCAGCAGCTGGAAGTGAGTGACTAAATTTGGAGGCAGCAGGACCCCAGAGCACACAGTGTATGCTGCAGACATTGGATCAAAGCTTCCACTAGCCACTGGAGGGCTGGACAGCCAAACAGCTCTGGCCACGAATATCTGTTTGTAGGCACAGTGGGAGGTGCTGTGTTGCGTGATTGCAACAACTGCAGGAGACTAGAAATCTCTGCTAAGTGAGCATCTGTATCATACAAAACCCCAGCAAAACAGAACAGGCTGTACATCAGTACACTAGAATTTGATCAGATTAGATGTAGATTAAATTAGATTAAATCATCACTAACAGCAGACAAAAAATACAAGTCAAACCTACCAGACAGCCTGTCCAACAGCCTTTTAAGGGCTAGGGCTTGGGGAGGTTGCTTTGTCCAGGATGCCCTGTTCACCATGTGCACCATGGTGCAATACTGCCTTGCACCTCCTTGTGTTGCTGTATGGGTAGAATTCAGCTGTTGCTGGGTGGATTTGGATTGCAGCAATGCCCTGTTTGGTTTGTGCCTCTATGGGCACTTGGAAGATATTGAAAGCAGCTAAGGTGGATTTTGGCTAACAGCCAAATTCAGCTTCTCTTTAAGATTATTCTAGTTTACAGCACCCATATCACACAGTTCCCATTTAAAGAGTAAAAAGTTGGCTGCCGAAAGCAGTAACATTCCCAGGAGCTGAAAAAATATCTTACTGTCATGTAGCCCCAAAGACACAGAGTAAAAGACATTGTTAATCCTAGGAAAGACTGCTTTGGTACTAAATATGCCAGCACATTCAGGGAGGTTACACATGTATTTCCTCCAGGAGAAAATGAAACTATTGTTAACTCATCTCAAACCCCTTGTCTCTCTTTTCTCTAATCCTGCCCTGCATGAGCATATGGGCAGGAGATGTGCCATGTCCCACACTTCTGGGGGTCCTGTGAAGCCTCTGTGCCTGATCACAAGCTGATGTGCACAACTGCACCCTGGCACAGCACTTCATCAAACCATGAATGCATTAAAGCTGTCTCTGTGGAGCACATCCCCATATGAACAGGGTCTGGTGCAGTAAATCGTGACTCCCTAAGTTGGAAGGCTGATACAGGGGATACTGAGATGTCATCTGCCCCTGAACATCTTGTGATGACTCAGGTTTGGAGCCTGAGGGTGTGGAGACAGCTCAGAAGCCTGTCCTGACAGTAACATCAATAATGGGTTTTGTGGTCCCATCTGGCAGGGAGCAATATTGGGAAGGGGATCACTGTTGAAAAAGATGGTTGCTGGTGTAAACAGGGAGGAAATGGAAGAGATGCTGCCCTCCTCCTGTTTTCCGTCCTACTACTCCTTGTAATGGGAGTAGGATCTTGTTAGATCCTATTGGGAAAATGCATGTCTGCATAAAAATTGGTCAAGAGTGTTGGTTGTCATGCCTGGGTGTCTGATTCTGTCTCTCTCATCTCTTAGGAAGCTGTATGCAGAGCTCTGCCAAGGAATTGTGGATGTAGCCATCTCTAGTGTTTTCCCCCTCAGTGACACTGGGCAGAAGATGAGCCAGTCATCGTCAATCTTCATCAAGCTGTGATGACAACAGGACTGCCACTGCTATGAACAGGGAGAGACTGCACCCCTTGGGTCAGCACAGTTCAGTGGCTTATCTCAGTAACATGCCAAAAAGTGATAGAGACAGGCTTCTTATTTTCTGGGAAGCCACAGGGAAAAACAACAAAACAGGCATCCACACAAAGCTGCGATGAGCCAGAGCTGCTCAGATAACTCTGCCTGCGTTCACCAAAATCCACTTTAGAAACAGCTTCTGTAACTTTGATACCTGAAACAAATCTCTCTGGGAGAACAACAAAATAACCTTAAAATGAAACCCCAACAGGGATACTGTAATGCTGTATTAGCTCCTCCTTTTCTATAGAGAAAACATTGGGTTTTTTAAGGGAATTGAGTGAAGAGAAGGATGAAGTTGTCCTCCTCCCGCTGTGTTTCTTCTTTCCTCACCTATTGCATCATTAGTGCCTTAGCTCAGCTCCAAATAGGTGACTCCTTTCCTTTGTTCCTGCACTGTTACATAGAAAGGAGCAAACTCTCTTGCGTTGCAGTGTGCCTAAAGCCAGGAACACCAAGAGTTCAGTTTCCTTAGGTCATTTTCCAAGCTGGTTGGCTGAACACGTAGGCAGTGGCTGGAAAAAGAGCGCTGAACTGCAGGCAGTGAATTAACGCAAGCAAGGAAGGTGATTTTGTTTATTTATAGCTATCCCTTTTCCTACTGAGATTTGAATCGGTGTCTACCCCAGTCTGATGCAGTTGGATTCTGTTTAAAAGAGGTAGAGAGACCCCCTCAGAGCTCAGTGGCAGGCTGTAAGATTTCTAGCATCACTTTTGTGCTGAGTGTTTCAAGTAGCAGAAATCTGTTTCTTCTGAGACACTGCAGTGAATTTAGGTTCTTCTCTCAGCTTTCACCTTTGTGATTTGAAGCTTGAATCTGAAACCTTTCAACCCAAATGATTTTTTTCCCATTTGATACAGCCAATTTTATTCTCCTCCATTTGCCAAATGCTGCAGTCTTCTGCCCTGAACACAATCCACAACTTGATCTCATCTAGGAGGAAAGTGAGTGAGGTTTTGTAGACCAGGAGAAAGATGCCTGTTGACCACACAACTGGGAAAACAGGTGTTTTGGGGGGAAGGAGAGGTTAAATTCCTTGAGATCTCTGAATTTCAGAGCTAACATCTGCTTTGAGTATCACCTAAATCCCCACCGTATCGCTCACCCTGTGAAGTGTATCTGAATTTTCAGTGTGAGCCCAGCATGTCCCTCCTAAGCCAGAGCACTTTGCAGAGCACTGTGGCACTCGTAGCAGCAGCAAGCTTTGTTGTGGGAGCTGTGTTCTGCTGCCTCTGGCAGGGAGAGGTGGTTGGCACCAAAATAAACTGATTCCTGTTACCCGAAACAAACAAGAAGAGATTGTGGAGGTTACAAGCTGCCTGTATATCATGGGGAGTGAATCAGGCAATGAGATCTCTGCCTTCCTCAGAAGATCCTAGAGCTTTGGTGTACTCATCTCTGCCCATGGTAGAGATTTCAGAGTTCTTCATGCCAACAGACAATCCTGGCACCTTTCTGCAGGCGGAACTGAAGCATCCGGGCCTCCTTGGAGTGATGCATTTTGATTTTGCTGTCACAGGATGGACATTCATTGCAACATGCTCTGAATCCACAAGTGGCACTGTTTGACACAAGGCCACTCAAATCCAGGAGGGAACAGAGTGCTTGGCAAAACCCTGTGGAGGCACTGCAGAGGGCACATCCCAGAGAGCCACACCAGCACCTCTGAAGTTGTGAGTGCCATGAAGCCAGCCTGGATCCACACCTGCAGCACATGTGTTGGATACAGGATGCATTGCTGCACACAGAGAAGTGACAGCAGAATCTGTGTGGAAGGGGGGGCTGCAGCTTTGTTCCCCTGCACTGCAGGTGCTGGTGGGTGACTTCGCTTCTAGCAAGATGCTGAATGCCAGGTCTGGTCTCTGGATTTGGGCCTCATAGATGTTCAGGAGATGGACCATGAACGTGTTGGTTCATGGGATGGGAAGTGCTGGGTGATAAAGCAGGGAGAGGGCTGTGGGGGAAGGACTGGTTGGCGTTTTTAAGCTTATGATAGCACATAGGTGTCAAAATTTCACTGCAGTGAAAGTGCATTACACTGCAGGTAAAGTGTAATGGTAACAGTCCAAGGTACAACGTAGGCTGTTAAGGGTTGTTAGCTTGCAAAGTTCACCATTTCTCCATTGACATTTTCATGTTAGCTTATGTGAGCTTAACAATTACACATTTTTGCCTAGCAAAAGGAAGATCTCACAGCAATTGTTCTCGTCCAGGATGTGCCTGAGGTGACAGCTGGGCTCTCACAAGCTCTAGAGCAGATAAGCAGAGCACAAAGTGAGAAGAGAATATTTTTCCCATCACAATGAACTGAGAAATGCTCATTTTTTGGGATGCTAAACCCATCCTTCTTTCCCCTCAAAACGGAAGGGGAGGTTAAATTATGATAATGAATCACTCCCTTACTGCACAGTAACATGAGGTTCCTGGCTATGTAATGGAATAAGAGTGAGAAAGCTGCCTGGATACAGGCAAAAGCAGCAGCCCCAACTGGAGCAGCTGTACCTCTAGGAGGAGCGGTGACTAGGGACCTGTCTAATTCCAAGGCCTTGCCTTTCCCCTTTTTCATCCTGGATTGATTGTGGCAGGTCAGCAGCTGGCTATTTTTGCCATTAAACTGAAAGTGGGGCTTCAGCTTGGTAGAGCCATGACTACAGGTGATGCAGTTATTCATACCCTGGCTTTTCAGCTCGTCTTGGGGGAGGTAGTGTTTCAGGGAGACTTAAATCCTCAGTTTGCTGAATTTTTCGGGAATAAGCAACAGCCTCTGGAGGAAAATGTGTTTTCTACCTTCTCTCGAAGTGCTCCCCAAAGTAAAGCAAAGAAGGTAAATGAGGAAGGACAAAGAGCACAGTGCCTAAGGTTTTGCCCAAAATACTAGCTACAAGGTGGAGTAGAGGATGCCTGCGTGGCTGAGGCCTGAGCATTGCAGCCATGGGTGCACCTTGCAAGTGATACTCACAAGCCCCTGTGAGACTTTTGTTGGTTTCTTTTTTAGGAATATACAACAATAAATGTTTTCTAGTTTATTTCAGCTAAA
This sequence comes from Calyptomena viridis, assembly GCA_013390005.1. NCBI lineage: Eukaryota > Metazoa > Chordata > Aves > Passeriformes > Eurylaimidae > Calyptomena > Calyptomena viridis. The sequence goes on along the minus strand of WEIV01000348.1, from coordinate 133,692 downwards.
AGGTCAATAGAAAAAGTCAATAGTAATTACTCTCTTTCCTGAGCTTTCACCCAGGATGGTGCTGGGTTTCTAGAAAATACCTACCATATTGCAGAATATCTCTAGTCCTAGTTGTATCCCTTCATGTCATCCATGAAGGATTTCTGGCCCAGGTGTTCTGGCTGCGTTTTCCAGCAGGGTCTGGTCCCGCTGGACTCTGGGTTTCAGGTAACTCTTATGTGGCTTGTTTCATACAAAGTAGTTATGATTGCCATGCAACAGCTGTTGTGTTTCTGCTGAAATCTGGTGGCTGGCCACAGTCCACAGAGAATGCTGGAGAAGCCTTGAGAAAGGCTCAAAAGCTGTTTTCATCTAGGTGGCTGTGGCCAGTGCCCTTCAGGAGTGCTTGCATGTCCCTGCTCCCAGCAGTTGTTCTCCGCATGCAGCTCTCCCCCCGGAGAGCGATGCCGTGCCATTTGTAGGTTCATAATCATCTTCCATTGCCAGTGTCTGCTGTGGCAGCCTTTGGGAAACCCAGGTGTTGAGAGGATGGTGGGGTACATACAGCCCTGCCAAGCTGGCCGCCTGCCAGGCTCCAGATCGTGTCCCCAGCTGCTCTCACGTCAGCATGTGCGTGTGGGGCTGGCGAGGGCCTGAGCTCGTGGATCTCTGGTGACTCTATCCACATCTCTCCTAAACCATCATTAAAACATGCAAACCCCACAGCCTGCGGTGTCTCCTTGGGGCAGCAGGTCCCTGGAGTGTCAGGTCCTGTGGGTGTATGTGGTGTGTTTCTCCTTTCTTGCCGAGCACGACCCCGGGGACTTGCCCACCCCTCACCTCCAGGGCTGCCCCAGCACCGCTGGGAGCTGGGGAGCGGGGTGGCTGTTTGGGGCTCCAAGTGTGCGGAGGTGGCAGACAGTGATGGGGCAGAGGCGTTAAGGAATCTGTCCCCGGCGTGCGCGTGGCTGGGGCGGGGGGGCCATGGATGCAGATGGCTGGGTGCTGGGAGTACCTGTTGGGAGGAACGTAGGGCTGGGGGGCGGCGGGGCTCGGGGTCGGTGCGGGGGCAGGGGCGG
>WEIV01000348.1:113707-132453 GCA_013390005.1 Calyptomena viridis | reverse complement strand
CGCCGCGGGGAGCGGGGCCGGCCGAGCCCCGCACACGCGTGTCCTCCGGCGGGACGGGCCCGCGGCGCGGAGCTGAGCCGCGTGCTGGAGTTGGAGGCCCCTTCCCGGGTCCCTGGTCACGGGGGGTTCAGGGAGCGCTGCCCCGCGTGAGATGTGGGGAGTTGGTATGTGAACTCACCGTGCAAACTTGCCTACACACCAAGCTTGTCGCCGTCCCGGCCCCACTGCCCTTCTTTCCCGTCTCAGCCCAGCCAAATTCTCCACGCTGCTGTCGCATTTATGTTGGAAGCAGCCAGTAGGTTTGGAAGACGTTGGGTAGAGACCCGTGGCATCACGGAGAGCATGATCATCCAATTATTGTTTCTGCAGGAATTCAGGTTTCAAAAGTAGCGTTGCTCCCATACAGAAGTCCAGAGGTATAAATCTCTCGTTCCCGTGTTCATCGTTTCTCTGAACTGCTCTGAAATTTGCCCAGAGAGGAAGCATGACAGGCAGATGTTTTCCTTTGCACTGTAAAAGGATTGCATATTGCAGTTTTCTATTTAAATTGTGTGATTATGTCAGAGCTGATCACTTACTTGAAGCACCTGGTGCAAGGGAATGCTTGCTTGGAATTTCAGCTTTTTGAATTTTTTTTATTTATCCGAAGCTTTGCACCTTACCCTGTTAAAAACCACTGTAAGCACGGTATCTTACGTGAACATAAAAATGGGGCAGTTGCAAATTGTTCACAGCTGTATTCCCAGTGGATCTTAGATTTTCCTGAGCTAGAGATGCTTTTATTTTTCATACCTGCATTATTACTGTTATCTTTTTTTTTCTATTGTCTGCTTAATTATTTTTTGAATGTTTGGATCGGTTGGACTTGTGCTGGGACATGTTGTCCTCTCACTCCCTGCCTGTGCACAGCAGGAAGCAGTAAGGAATCACTCCCTGTTTCCACTGTGCTGCTTTAACCACATATCCCTCTCCTCAGTTTCATCCTGGAGTTCCTATATTCCCAAGGTGAGAAGTCTGCTGAGCAGCTGCTCATAAAGGAGCCACTTTATTCATTGCTTATGATATAGACCAGCAGTCTCTGTGTAAGGCTGCATCATGGATTTAAAGAGNGCTCATAAAGGAGCCACTTTATTCATTGCAGTCTCTGTGTAAGGCTGCGTCATGGATTTAAAGACTCACAGTAACATTTCATTTCCTTTTCCTAGTAATTTTTAAGACTCAATTTACTCTCTTTAGCTGTTGTCAGGTGTTGAAGCAATGTTCTTGTATTGCAATGCAAGTGTTGCTTTCCTACATGACAGTAGCTCCTTTAAAGCCTCTAGTTCTGCCTGTAAAGTTAGGTTTGCTCCCACAGTCCTTCTGCAGACCCACTGCCAGATCTTGTTAATCAGTTTTCTTTCCCACGTGCTTTTCAGATTGCTCATGAATGTGATAAATGAAGAAGTCTTAGGAGAGGTCTCAGCAGGCTTGTAGTGTAGATGTCCTTTCACTGAGCACTTGCTGTTTTCTTCTGGTTTTAGCTGTTAGCTTCTGACGTTTCCTTTCCTATCCCATGACTGCCTTTTTTTTATTTAGGCTGCTCTGTTAAAGGGTCTGAAAGGCAAAGCAGACCATTCCAACCCTCTTCACTCACCTAGCAGCTTCTTTACCTAGCTCTAGACTTGTATAATCTTCTTCTGTAAACCCACATTGACTGTTTCTAGAGTATAATCATTATGCATGTATTTACTAATTCCGCTTTTATTATTGCCACCATTTTTACAGTGATAGAAGTTTGTTAAACTGTGGTATAAACTTGTGGTTATATGAAATGTATATATGAAATGTACAGTTAATATAGCAAGACATATTAAAAGGGCAACTTAATTTGCTTACTGTTTGTGTTGGGATTTTTTAGGCTGACATCAGCTGGTCAGTGAATGGCATGCCACAAGGGACTATCAAACAGACCTTAGGGCATCTTCCAGTCATGGTGAAGTCCAAACTGTGCAACCTCTATAGTCTTTCTCCACAAGAGCTCATGCAGCACCATGAGGAGGAAGAGGTAACAGGGATTTTGTGGGTCAGGAAAATCTGCATTTCATCTGAGCAGTCTGTCAGGACAGCAGCTCTTTACAGGGCTTGAAGCATTTATATTTTCTTTCAAGTTTGACTTGCTGTTTTCTCTAAATGCACCTTGTATATGATGGTTCAGTGAAGCAGCTCGAAAAATTTGCAATCATGGCTGTTGTTGAATACAGGGATCTGTTTGATGCTGATACCTACAGTTTCAGTATATAACCTCTTAACTGCTACCTAGCACCTGAGGGTGCTGTGAGGGGGCCTCTGTGGAGACAAAGATTTGGAGAACAGGCATTGAAAGAGACGTTTTCATTCCCACTTGTCTTCTGCAGCTTTTTCCTCACCTCCCCAGTAGCATGTAGCTTCTGTAGTTGCTACAGAATTATTTAGTGCTGCATTTTGCAGTCACAAAAGGAGTGAGGAAACTACAAAAGAAAATCAGCAAAATAAGCTTGTAGGTGACCAGAAGAGATCTTTTGCTCTGAAAATCCCTCTGGTTTATAAACTCCAAAATGAGAACTTCAGAGCATTTACTTAAAAAATGTTAATGTCAGCTCTTCAGAGATGTTCAGTTGACCATAAAGATTTTGATTTTTTTTTTTCCTTCCTTTAAATTGTGGAATGTGCATCCCTTTCTTTGCACTCATTTAGACTTCATAAGTCACTGATAAGCAGTGCTGAAACAAGTCTTGCTATGTATTTCCTAGTTAAAACATGAAATATTTGGTTTTACTGTCTAATACAGGCAGTTTTTTCTTTTACTTAGAATGCCAGTTCTGAGTTTTTAAGCACATTAAAAAAATTTTTCTTCTCCTGCCAGGAAATGGGAGGCTACTTTATAATTAATGGCTTAGAAAAAGTTATTAGGATGCTGATTATGCCCAGGCGAAATTTCCCTCTTGCGATAACAAGACAGAGATGGAAAAACAGAGGCCCTGGTTTCACAGAATATGGTAAGCTGAACAGTTTCCTGCAGCATCCTGGTAATAACTACTTGAGGACAAACAGGGGTGTCCATCTGTAGCTGTTTTGTTGTAGCTCTTGTGTAATGTTTATGTTTTTTACTACACATAAACACCACCATAACAGTAGCAGCGTGTGAGGCAGGGGCTTGCTGGGTGCTCAGGTGGGAACTGTCTGAGGTGCCTGTGTTGAGCAAGGTGATTATATTCCAGGCCTTGCAGTGCATGTCACCTTTTGTTACATGGCAGGTGTAGGTAAAACTGCCTTCAGTACAAGTCAGTATAAACCACTGAACTTGTTTCATCGATTTTGTTTATCCTTATCTCATCTGTAGCCATTTAATTTACATGAAGGAGAGTAACTTGGTTCTTGGCTGTCTCCTGCTTTTGTCATGTATACCTAACAAAACCAGTTTAAAATAGAATTAAGCCAGAAAATTTTAAGTATGATTTTAAACTCAGGTGTTAGCAGCTGCTGGTTTGACTGGTGCTTGAGCACACACTGTAGTTCCACACTAATTTGTTTTGAGGCAGTGCCAGATTAAATGGTCATTTTTGCTTTATTTTTCTTTGTGATACAGTGGATGGCATGGAACAGGACCAGGAAACACTGCTTTCAGCACTGCCATCCAGAGATGTGAAAACTTGACCCAGAGTGCAATAAGGAAGAGTATTTGTGTGTTGCTCTATCTTGCAGCCAAAGGTTACAGACAGAATAGTTGAGGCTTGGGTCTTTCTTTAAAAACTTTATGCATCTTCTCAGCAAGTGTGCTGGCTGTCCTGTTCTGCTAAGAACTGAATTGAGTTGATGTGTTTGTTTGAAATGGCACACTGATTGTGAAATGAATGATCTACCTTGTGTCCTCAGCCATCAAATACCAAAGTTGCTCTCATGAATTGTCTCATGCCTGCTTGGACATGTCACAGTGATGCACCCAGTTGGTTTTGTCCAGCTCAATTTGGTCTTGTGATTTTTGCAGGAGTCTTGATGCACTGTGTTAAGGATGAGCACACTGCAATAAATATGAACCTTCACTACTTAGAAAATGGCTGTGTGATGGTGAATTTCATTTTTCAGAAAGAGTTGTTCTTTCTCCCCTTGGGATTTGCTTGACAGGTAAGCAGCGAATGCTCGTGCTATCTATATTGACTAAGTACAGAAGTTTTGCAAAGCATTTTTGTTTTAAGTAAGGAGAAGAAGCTAATTCCATTCTAAGTATTTTCAGTCAGCCTACATACACTGGTTGGAGAATGGTAGTGATGTAGCACTCATCTGCAGCAGAGGAAGTGTCTGCAGGGATAAGAGAGGAGGGAAGAGTTACACAAGAGTTTCACAGTTTTTTGCTAATAAATGGTTTGGATGAAGAGCTTGTGAAAAATTTGCCACTTACTGTGGCAGATCTCAGGAATCTTTTTAAAACAAAATGACATCTGAATATTCAGTGAGTGAACAACATTAAAGTCAGGTTGTCCCGTCTGAAAGTGAACCGGTGAACTGGCTTTCTTTTAAAAGGAGAAAAATAAAATGCTGTTTCTGATTGGAATTGAAAGCATCAAAGATCTAGAAAGATCTATTTGGGTACCTTTGATGGATATAAACTGTTTAGAAAGCAGGCACAAGTTTTCCTTGACCCAGGATTTCTAAAATTCTCCCCTAAAAGCATGCTTTCTCTAGTAACAGAGCCAGAGTACTGCAGCTGTGTCTTTCACCTACAGCAGAAAAGCCTTAGAGCAAATCAGAGGACTGTGGAGCTACATGATGGAAGCATCATGTAAAATAGCATCAGTGACTTTGTATCTTCTTTCAACAAGTTCTGTCTGTGTTTCAACAAAAGTAGCAGCAGACCGTTGCTACTGCGGCTCCACTGTGCTTCTGTTCTGGCTGTAATTCTGGTTTCTTCTTGCTGTGTAATCATTCCAGTGCTCTCCTTTGCTGTACAAGAGACAGCACATGCTTTGGCTTCTTCTAAATTGTATATATCATGATTACCAAGCAGCAGAACTGAGCTTAAATTGCTTCCTTTTATAAAGAAATCTGCTTTAGTGTCTTTTTCATATGGCCTTCAATTTTTCCTGAACTTTTTGAACCCTACTTAAGAGTGATGAACAAAGAGTTTACTTAAAGATGTTTGTAAGTAAATACAGAAGTCACTGGTGAACAGCTTATTTGCTTAACTCTAAGGTATAGAAACAAGTAGGAAACCGTTATAAAGCCAAGTGTTGGATTAAATATGAGCTTTAGTGTGTGAATGAAGTGCTGAAGCTAATGTGGATTCTTTCTGATAGCCTTCATCAAAGGCTAAATTGTCCTTTTGTCTGCATGAGAGTAAATAGCAGCTTTAGACAATGGTGAGTTAAATTAATTTTTCCAAGTGAGCTTATTCTGTAAAAAGAAGACCTTTAATTTAGAGTGTGCAAATTTGGGGGTTTGGTTTTTTTCCTTTTTTTTTCCTCTTTGCATTGGGACTACTTGTGATCATTATCAGAGTATGAATATCCCCTGTATTACTCTCCAAGCACCTCAACTCCACAGTATTTTTCAGTTTTCAATGTGGAATGGCATTTCCAGAGGATTGAAAACCTAAATGATGGAGTGCCTTAGTTGTTTAGCTGTATTTTATATATATACTGTGCTATGACCTTATTACTGTGCTATGATCTGATACACCTGTGTCTTTCAGGCATTAGTTAATTTCCCAGACTACCAGATTTTTGAAGAGTTGGTCAAGGGGAAGGAGAGTGACACCTTTTATGTGAACTGTGTTACTGAGATGTTGAGAGCAGTAGTGGATGCGGGCTGTTTGACACAGCAGAACGTCCTCGACTACCTGGGAAAGAGCTTCAGAGTAAAACTCAACCTTCCTGAGTGGTACAGCAATGAGAAGGCTGCAAATTTCATTTTGAGGTGTGTATGTACACGTGTAGGAGTGTGTGATGCACTGTCATTGTATTGAATTCATAGGCACATGTGAGAGTATTCTGCCATGTTACATCACACCTTATTTCAGTTTTCACGTACATTTATAAAACAATAACCGGTGGCCAGTTCTTGATGGGACTCCAGGATATTGTGATGATCCGCATTTGTGATGTTCATAACTACATATTGTAATGGATTGACTCCAGTATTCCCCAGATGGTTTCAGGAGGGGATATCAGTTATTTAGATGTAATTTTTGTCATGCAATGGATGAAAAACAAAGATTGAGGAAGAGAAGGTTAAAGCTGGGTCTGTGACTGCTTCAGCCTCTGCATGTTGAACAGAAATACTGCTGTTTGTTACCAGTTTCACACAATCGCTGTAAACTATGAATAACATCTTTTAAAATGGTAGAAAATAGGTGCTTTAAAATCTTGCTTCTTCTGTGAAATAAAGTAGAAAGCAATAGAAAAATTGGCTTTGAGACTGTCAGTGTGGCAGATGTTCAACTAAATAATTTATTATTCTGGTAAAATAGGTGTTTGCTCTTCAAGAGTATTTTAGCACAGGAAAAGGATCATTTGGGGTGCCCAAATCCTTGAGTTTGTAAATAGGTAAATATTCTAGTGGGTGGTTTGTTTGGGTTTTGGTTTTTCTTGTGGATTGTTTTTTTCCTGTGATATGGTCTATACACCATATTTGCCTCAGCTGAGGAGTTGGAAGAAGAGGAATAGTGAAAGCATGAATTTTGTTGTACTGTCTATGTAATAAGATGGGACTGTAACTTACCTGGACAGAACCTGCCTTTGCAGTTTTGTCTTGCTTTGCAATGAGGTTGTGAAGGCTTTGGTCGAGGGTGATTTGGATCAGAAGTGAAAAGCTGAAAAAAATCTTGTGAGTGCTGATGAAAGACTATTGCACTCGTTCCTTGGAGAACAAGTGAACTCAAGTGTCTTGGAAAGCATTTGACCAGCTTTAGTGGGAATTAGGTGTGGCTTTCCTTTTTGTTTGTGCTGGCATGTTGCTCAGCCCACATGTGGGTTGATAGGAGTACAGATTTGGACTTTCTGTGGCAGGACACTGAGAGCATAAACAGAAATGTTTACTACTAGTGAGGTACTACTAGAAAGGTTTACTGCTGGTTTCCAGCTCAGGTTTGGGGTGGAGTGCATGTCTGTGGATATGTGTGTGTATGATCAATGTCATACCTACTGTAAAATAGCACAAACCCCATCTGTTGACTGGCCCCAAATCAAATATCTATTTACATAAACTATATGCTATATAAGGACATTTAACATGGGAGCATGTGAAATCAATCTTTCACAAGGTTCACATTCATTTAAGGTATATCCTTAACAAAACTAGATCCTTAAAATGACAAGTTGATAATTTTTCAGCTCAGTCTCTGGATTTTTTATTATTATTTATCGGAATTTTCATTTCACAAAGGGCAACTGCAAAAACTTGTGCCTTGTTAGGCTTTTTGTTCAAAGAAATGGGTTTGCAATTATTTAGGAGAAACTTGGAAGAACAGCTAGCATGAAGAGATGGTATTAGTTGTCCTCTTTCTTTCTCTTCCTACAGCAAGTGTATCTGCATTCACTTGACAAATAGAACTGAAAAGTTCTACCTGCTCTGTATGATGACCCAGAAGCTGTATGCTTTCGCCAAAGGGGAGTGCATGGAGGATAATCCAGACAGTCTCATGAATCAAGAGGTTCTTACCCCAGGACAGCTTTTCCTTATGTTCTTAAAGGTACGGTCTTAAGGAGTTTAAGCCAGTCCAGACTCCAACAGTGACCATGGGGTCAGGAGAAGTGCAAGAACCAGACTGAAGAGCAGGGAGCCTGGATATGCTGTAAAGGATGAGACAGTTGGATGTAGTGTTACCAGGCAGCACAGTTGAGGAAGGCTAGACTGTCTCAGTACACAGTACTAAATATGCTGAAGAAAAGCCTATACAAAGCCTAGAATAAAGAGCTTCATAGCAATGAAGAGCAAATGAAAGCACCTCCTTCAGGGTGGGATTCTGAGGAAGGTGGAATACCAGTCCTTCTGGTATTCAAAGACTGTTTTGAAACAGCATTCGTATGTTCTATTGGTTGATAAGGGAGCGTTAAAAATGTGCCCAGTAGTGTTGCTGCTTTTTCACGTGGCAAATGTGCAAGAAAATAACCAGGCCCTGCCTCCCCCATCTTCCAAAAGGGATGATTCATGATGTTGTCATCGGTCTAATATCTTTAAATTCTTTTACAAATCAGAAAGTTGATAGCATGCTTCTGACTTACACAATTAACTTATTACTAATCTATTCCAATTCAATATGAATTCAGTTTATTTTTAGAGATACTTCATTTTAGGATGCTGTGAGGAAAGTAGTCCTCTTCAGAAGCTTTACTGTCCCACAAAGCTCCTTGTGGAATAGTTCTCATCCCCAACTAAAGATATTTCTTTGATCTATTAGATGACTCTTCTTTACTCCTTCTTTTCCCTTTTAGCCAAAATTTTCTTTAGCATTGTTTTGTTGAAAGAATACTAAAACCTCTGTATTACTTGAGTGGTTTGAAAGTGAGTTTGAGGAAGCATTTTAGTGCTATATGGAACAGCAACCAGAAAAAATTGCTTTCCTGTCTAGCCCTGTCAGATTAGCAGGAGAGTTAACAGCCCCTTTTTTGAATTCAAAGACTCTAAATAGTCTAAAGCATACAGTGTACACTGTATACAGTGGCTTTTCACTAAGAATTCAATGCATTAATGGGTGTCTCGTGTATTTTTCCCTGTTTCTTTAGTACCTATGATCCCAGCAGTGATTAAATTACTGATAAAATGAAAATCCAGTCCACTATCACTGGTTGTCTCAGCAACGTTTAAATACCGTGTTCCCACAGCCTTGGTATTTGAGTATCTAAACATTATTTTGCTTCGTTGCTGTATTTAGCAGAGTTATTCATGTGGTCAGATTACAGGTCTAGTTTCTGCTTCAGGTTTTGTTGGTGCTCTGTAGAATTCTGTTGTATTTCATTTGCCAGACTCATCACCAGTCTGGATGGAAGTGATTATTAAGATGTTGGATGGGTGTTTTCCTTGCGGTTCTGTGTTGACATGATACTATCAGCATTTTGATAGAATTAAGTCAGTGTGGGAAGTAAGGCTGGAAAACTGTCAGTTCCTTAAAAGTTGTCTGTCCTGGTGATTTCAGAGGACTTCTGTAGCGTGTGCAACTGATGTGAAGTCTGGATTTGAGCCTTTATTTTCCTATTTTAAATTTAAATCTCTCACTTTTAAACCATAGGAGAGGCTTGAAACCTGGTTGCAATCTGTTAGGTTTATTTTGGAGAAAAGAATGGAAAAGGCAGATATCAGCCTAAATGAAGACAGCTTAGTGAAGGCATTCAGCCTGACACCAGACTTCACCAAGCCATTTGAGTATTTTCTTGCAACTGGTAACCTGCGATCTAAAACAGGTAAATCTGCAGGATTAAGAAGCCTTTTTCCTTTTCTTCCTGTATAACAGAATGAGGAACAACGTGAAACTGAGCTCTTAACTGAAAATAACTGCTTGTACACAGACATGGTACAGTGTAACTGAATTAATGAAAGGGGTTTGAGGAAAGATAGTGGAGGAAAAAGGCAAGATTAATCCACAAGCATAGGCATTGTCCGTGGTATAAAACAGGTTAGTTATTAAAGCAGAGCCACTACCCAGATAAACAGTTGAAACTAAATTTAGCATTGTCCAAAACAACAACTGTATTTTGATTTGTTTTTCCAAAGATTATTTCTTCTAACTTGAAAGGTGCAATATAAGACAAAGAAGGGGCATTTTTTAATCAGAACTGCCCCATTAGTCATGTGAGCTTAAATGGAAATAAACGGCTTCATTAGTATATTTCAAATTTATCTGTTGCTTCCCTGAAGTGTCTAGCATGATAATGTTGTAATGTTGTAATGGAATGCCACTAGAAAATAGATTAAAAGGCTGCAGAATTTTGGTAAAATGTACTGGCTGCAAATTCTCAATCACTTCACTGGGAATTTTTTCCATGTGTTTGTGAAAGGAACTGAATTTTAAGCAATAGCTTGGAATTTGAAGTCTCTAGGTCTCTTACAGGTTGCTGAGTTGCCTGTGCACATGTTCCTCTCTTGTTGGGATTGGCAGTGAGCATCTTTAGGGCTTGTCAGTGAAAAATAACAAACTACTTTGTGACATCATACTATATTTGTTGAAGCTGGATGAAGTTCTGACATAAGTCTTTGTTCCCAAGGCCTGGGCATGTTACAGGACAGCGGTCTCTGCGTGGTGGGGGACAAGCTGAATTTCATCCGCTACCTTTCCCACTTCCGCTGCATACACAGAGGGGCAGCATTTTCCGAGATGAGAACTACAACTGTCCGCAAGCTGCTGCCCGAATCCTGGGGGTTCCTGTGCCCTGTGGACACCCCAGATGGAGCACCCTGTGGTCTGATGAACCACATGACAGCTCTGTGTGAAATAGTGACAGAGATGGTGCCTGCGACAAACATTCCACCTCTTTTATGTTCCCTCGGTATGTTTTACTGGCTTGATCATTTAATGAAGCAGTCTTCCATATCTGGGAAAGGTTCTCCACATAGCATCACAGTACATTCTTAAGCTGAGAAGGTGAAATCAAGTTGAACCTGTACTTACTGTGCTTCTGCTTAGTGGTAGATACCATATTGCTTGCATGGGCATGTCGGCCTTTTGTAGAGTGTAAACTCCAACATGAATGTTTCTTAGCTGTGTGCTGTAGAGTGAAGATGTTCACTTAAGCACAAGGAATTGCACAGTGCAAGCTCTAAGAAACTGGACTAAGCAGTGCCTTTGTAATGCTGCTGGTGACTTGAATTGAACTGCAGCACACTTGTGATTACCACAATAATGGGAATCCTTATTTCAATCAAAAAAATGAGGAGGGGAATAGCATTCTTAGTTTTGAATGTTTTGTATTTTCCAGTTCTGACATAAGTGCTTTGCCCCTCAACTTTTCGATGTCTCAGCTTTTTGGTGTGGATTGAGACTTATGTGCAGAAATATCTTCTGTGTTTTGTTTGCTGTTTTGGCTGTTCCTTCTATCAACCCTCTCTTCTCACAGGTGTCACCCCCATTGATGCAACTCCAAGCAAGCCTTATGCAGAGTGCTACAGGGTTGTGTTGGATGGCTCTGTGGTGGGCTGGGTAGAGGGGGAGCTGGCTCCTGAGATTGCAGAAACCCTCCGCCATTTGAAGGTTGTCTTGTTTAAAATGTTTCTTAGCTAAGCATGTTCAATATGCAGTGGTCAAAAATAGGCATGTTTGGAACTTTTTAGGCTTACTTTTTTTTTAATCTGACCCAGTAAATTATCTTTGGCTGTATACTAGTATTGGAGTAGGGTTTTCTGTTTTGCTTTTTTATATCCATATGTTTCATCTGTTAGTTCGTGAAGTCATAATATTTAAAAGAAGGGGGGTTTTTTTGAAAAAAGTAAGATAGACATATTCTGTCCTTTCCTTGGTGGAGATTTTTCTAGAAGTATTTTTAAGATCTTTCCTTTATTGTTTTTTATTAGTGGCTACACCTGTGGTTGACATTTTAATTGTGTAACCTGTTGGATGCAGTTTCACTAACCAATGTTGATTTGTGTTTCTAAATTGGTATTTCTTTGCACAAACAGATAACACAAGAGAAGAGATTTCCTGCACGGGCAGAAGTGGTTCTTATCCCAATGACAGGAAAACCCAGTCTGTATCCTGGGTTGTTCATTTTTACTACCCCTTGCCGGATGGTACGGCCTGTCAGAAACCTGTTCTGTGGAAGGAATGAATGGATTGGTACTCTGGAACAGGTGAGGTTTGCATATTTGCGTGTTACAGAGGCATCTGGCATCAAAAATACTGTGAAAATATTTGTGAAAGGAGCTGAGGATGGGGCATAGGGAGCTTGTGTTGAAGAGCTAGAAGAGATTTTTCTCACCTCCTGGTAGTTGGTTCCTAGTAAATGTCGAAGATGGACTGTGGAGATCTTTTTGAGATACTGAAATCTGCTATCACTTAACTTTGAAGCTTTTGAGGTGAAGGATTGCTGTCTCATTTGTACTGTGTCATCTTGTGTTACATCATGTTCTCCACATTGCCCGTGGGCAGCCAGGCAGTGGATTGCTGGGGAGCTTGCCCATTTGGAACAATTAAAGTGGGAGACGGAAAGGAGGACACATTACTGCAGTTTCGTATTTCCAGACTTTCTTTCCTTGCAGCTAGTCTGTGATTGGTGATAGGTAGGTTAATAGCTACCTGATTTTTCTTGCCTGCTAGTACGTGAAGGTGCAGATGACCATCACAGCTGAAAATGAAATGGATAAAAAGCCATTGGAGACAGCTTTGTTTTGCTTCTTTCCCGTTAAAAGAAGGAAGTGACCAAGCATTGTCTGATTTGATGCTTGCAGATCTTCATGAATGTGGCCTCGCAGGAGTCAGAGGTGGTTCCTGGAGTGACTACTCACCAGGAACTCTTCCCTCACAGCATTTTGAGTGTGGTGGCCAACCTCATTCCCTTCTCTGATCACAACCAGAGTCCACGAAACATGTACCAGTGCCAGATGGGTAAGTGCTGTAGTACTCAATGCTACTAGTCCCTGGGCAAGGAAGAAGCTGGAAAAAACTCCTCTCACATGTCTATTCCAGTGTACCATGTCTATTCCCACATACCCAAATAACAGCTCTTCCCAGACATTATTTTAGTATTGAGGTTGATAAACAAGCATTTTTTTCATATCAAAGTAAATGAAGTCAAGTTAGTCATCCTGGCTGCCTGCCAGTGCACTCATGTTGCCTTCCTTGAGCCTTTAGTACATTTTGTTTAGTTTTAAACTTGGTTTAGTTTATTCTTAAGTTATTTTTTCTTAAACTATTGTTGTTAAGCTTTTTCTTTGATGTTATTGATCATACAGAGAAGCAAAGAGCACTGCAGCAGCTGTGTGGGGGTGTTAGTGTCTGACAGCTGTGCTGCCAACAGTCGTTACTTAGGGTGATGTTTCCTTGTCACCTCTTCCCAGAGGGTGACAGCTGTTGTGATGCTGCAGATGTTAAGAGGACATTTGCCGGGCATTTATTGCAAGGGAGTAATACAGCACTGTGGCAACAGGGTGGGGGCTTTCTGAAAACTGACAAAGATTTAAATGGATTTATTTCATTGTCTGAAAGATGTTGGGGTGTAGGGTATGTAGTGGGGTTTCAATCACCTGCTTTGCAAGAAGCTTATTAAAAAGAAGACAGGTTAAGAGAAAGTATGTGGGTAGGGACTTGAAGAGAGCAGGTCTCATTACCTCATTAACACCTCTAGTGTATTGAATTTCTGACAGTATTATCAGAAAGATGTCCTTAAAACACTACCACTTTCCCATACCTTTCAGAAAGTACCAACGTGTCTATGTTTAAAACTCTGTTTCCTTGACAGAGTTTTATACTCTAGAAGCAAATGCTTTTTGGCCTGGAAATACATAACATGTACCTCTCTATGGGAAACCCTGGGGAGAAGACACACACACTCCCTACTCCCCCCAAAAAAAGCCAAACCAAACCAAACTACAAACAAACAAAAAAATCCCCAACTAAGCAAAACCAAAAACACCACACCAACCTTAGTGGGGATTTTGAAATTACAGAAAAGAAAACAGAATTTGAGATAGTCCTTATAAAATGCTATGAAAGGAATCGAGTGTTGTGTTTCATAGAAAACTTGCAGCTGGGCTTAGAGCAATTATTAAATTCCAAGAGTTTGAAGATTTATAATCTCTGTAAATTGTAAGTATTTCCAGCTTTTTTTTCTTAACAAGATATATAGAGGATGAAACGTACATTAATTTTGAATTGATCTTGAATAAATCCAAGTTCCTCCCTCTCCCCTACCCCCCAGGAAAGCAAACCATGGGATTTCCAGTTTATAACTACAAGGATCGCTCGGACAACAAGCTGTACCACCTTCACACCCCCCAGAGCCCTCTGGTGCGGCCCAGCATGTATGATTATTATGGTATAGACAGCTATCCAGTCGGCACCAATGCAATCGTAGCCGTCATCTCCTACAGCGGATATGACATGGAAGATGCAATGGTAAGCTACCAAAAGGAGAAATCCTACTATCCTATGAAGGAATTTGATGTGGGGGACTAGGAAGAAAGATGGTACCTATTAGAGAAGACCCTGCTTTCTGCTTCTACTGGTCCTCAGACTGCTTGGGCAGATTCAGGAGCACAGTAGTTAAGTGTTGTTACAGCAGGTAAGGCTGGAGGTACTGGGAGTAGAGTGGAGCTCCCTTGTACAAGGCAGTGGGCTTCCAGCATTGAAAAATACTGGGATTACAGGAGGCTTGACCCTTCTGGAACAGTGACTTGCTGGCAGGCTTTGTTTAGGAAAGCAGTGTTCCATTCTGATCTGATACTTACCTTGTAAAAGCTTTGTTTTTTGAAGTTGCTGGCAAGTCTTTAACAGGCCTTTGTGTTTTCTTTTTAGATTGTGAATAAATCTTCCTGGCAGAGAGGGTTTGCTTATGGAAGTGTTATCAAGATGGAGAGCATTGACCTTTCCCTTAGAGCCAACAAGGCAGGCGATAATTTAGTATTCGGCATCAGGCCTAGGGATCCAAATGCTATGGAGAAGCTGGATGCTGACGGACTGCCTTTTGTTGGGTCTATTCTGCAGCCTGGGGACCCATTCTATAGCGTCATGAACCTCAACACAGGGGAGACCTTCACTGTGTACTATCCGTAAGTACAGCTTGTCTATCCCTGCTCTGCTCACCCAGTGGTGAGAGGACTTGACCCTTTTCCTTCAGATGTTCTCTTTTCTCTAGTGTCCATGTCTTGACAGAGAGTGTGAAGTTCATGCTGTAGGTGACTCCCACATATATATCACATTTTTTCTCTTAAGCCAATGTATGCTGCAGAGCTGACTTTCCTGAGGAGGAGTATCTGAGGGGGGTAAAAAGAAAGTGCTTGCAGAGATGTTTTGCTGTCTCCCAAGGACTGCTCCTCTGCTTGTGCCCCACAGTAGCTTTCTGTAGCTTTTTGTTAATGGACTTGCATAAGGCGTTCTGTCTAAAAAAAACAAACACAAAATGGAAAACCAAAACAAACCGCCTGATTCCAGAGACTTGCCAGAAAACCTTGTAAGCAAAGTTGTTACAGGATTAAGGGTTCAAAGGGCATTATTATTAACATTGCAGATTCTAAACTGCTAGAATCTTAAAATGTGTCAACTACACCCCTCCCTCCCCGTGGAATATTTTGGGGATAAATTTTGTAGGATTTTTGAACTTCAGTTGAAAGAGAGAAGGATGCTGAGGCTTTCATTAAAATCCTTTTAATTCTTTCAGGAAAAAGAAGCAAAAACATTGACAAAACCTGATGTATTTAAGTGCCTCATGCACTTCCAGTTGTCTGTACAACTTCAGGTTGTCCCTGTGTCCTTCCACAGCACTGGCAGAGTGAGGATAATGCTGTGTAATTACTCACATGGTGAAGGCAAATTAGTTAAAGGAGCACTTGGATTTCACAGTAACTGGCATTACTGGGAAGGCCATTGTTTATTACTCTGTAGCAGATCCTGGATGCTCAGGGGACTCAGAATTAGTCAATCTGGTCATAGAACAGGACTAAGAGACTCAGCACATTACCATGTGGGAATCTGTAAGCTCAGCCTTGTACTTGTCCTCTGGTTCTCCTGCCCATGGTGCAGCTCCCCAGCACTCTCATGCTAGCCTGCCCTTAGTTCAAGTTCTCTATTCAGAGAGGCATTTTACCTCTGTAACATTCAGGTTTTGCTCATTATCAGTCCAGATGAGGTAATTATTTAAATTTCTACAGAGAGATGAGACTTCCAACTCTGTGTTGGCTCCTGTTCCCAGTATGTTCCAATGGCTTGGGACACTTACGAGGGAGTTGGGAGGACAGGCTTTGACTTCAGAAGTTTGAACAAGCTTATTGTGCTGGTTTTGGCTGGGGTAGAGTTAATTTTCTTCACAATGGTTAGTATGGGGCTATGTTTTGGAAACTTGAAGCACAGTTTTCTCTTTTTTTCTTCTATTTTTTTTTTTTTTTTTTTTTTGTGATGGCCTGTGCTGGTTGCATGTGGACACAACAAAATAATAGCTTTGAAACAGAAGCTAAACTTACCTACAGGACTTCTGCAAACACTGTGTTCATCAGGACTTCAAAGGACAAAAAGAAAATTAGCCTTGTCTTAAACTGGGACAAAACTTATTCCTTAGCTGTTGTCTCCAAAATGAGTGGAGTTGCTGTAGAGCAGACAGCTCTATAACAACAATTAAGCCTGCAGCAGGCACCTAGCACATGAATATCAGGCTGAGGGCTCATCTGGAGAAGGAGCACACCCCTAACAAGGCACTTGTTGGCAAAGCTCACAGTTTGCCTTCCCTTTCTGATCTGAACTTTTCTCTCTGCTAAAGAACTGAACCCAGTTCATTACTTTGATTGCCATATGGTGTGAATTTACTGGGGGTAGGGAGAGGGACTGCTGCTTTAACACAAAGGAAATTGCACTGGGATGCCATTCGTCAGATACAAAGTGTGATACAGATGAACTGGGTTTAAATTATCTTTATTTTAAATCATGAGTGGCACATAACCTGCTGGCCTGAAAGTTGTAGCTGAATGGCACTTGTGAGATGCCCTTGTATTGTTTTCTTGCCCTAATTCTAACACAATCTGATTTCCCTTGCCACTGAATAGTACTTTGAAGAATGGTGTTGTTTCCCAGCTGTCCCAAGGCATTTTGTAAGAACTGTGAAGTAGTTTAAGTTTTTTGCTTCATTTTTCTTTCCTAGCTAAAAAATCACTAACATGCCTGACACCTTTGCTGTGATTGTTCTTCCACTTACACAGGAATAAGGAAGTCGGCATTGTAGACAATGTCAGGGTGTGCAGTAATGACCGTGGCACTGGGAAATTCAAGAAGGCTTGCATCACTGTGAGGGTTCCCCGAAATCCAACTATTGGAGACAAATTCGCCAGCCGTCATGGACAGAAAGGTATCCTGAGCCAGCTCTGGCCAGTTGAGGATATGCCATTCACAGAGAATGGGATGGTTCCAGACATCCTCTTCAACCCTCATGGCTTTCCCTCCCGTATGACCATTGGGATGTTAATTGAGAGCATGGCAGGGAAGTCGGCAGCGCTGCACGGTGTCTCCTATGATGCCACTCCCTTCACCTTCACAGAGAAGAAGTCTGCTTTGAAATACTTTGGTGAGACTTTAGTGAACGCAGGTTATAACTTCTTTGGGACAGAAAAGATGTACAGCGGCATCAGCGGCCTGGAGCTGGAGGCAGAGATCTTTGTGGGAGTGGTGTACTATCAGCGCCTGCGCCACATGGTCTCGGACAAATTCCAGGTGAGAACAACGGGGCCACGAGATGCTGTCACCAACCAGCCCGTCAAGGGGAGGAATGTGGAAGGTGGGATTCGCTTTGGCGAGATGGAGCGGGACGCTCTGCTGGCTCATGGCACATCCTTCCTGCTGCAAGACCGCCTGTTCAACTGCTCTGATGGCTCCGTAGCCTATGTGTGCACGAGCTGCGGCAGCATGACATCTCCTGTGCTGGAAAAACTGTCACACTCCTCTGTGACAAGCAGCAGGAGGTACTCCTGTTCAGTCTGCAATGAGGTGGATGCCATTGAGATTGTCCCTGTCCCCCATGTCTTCCGTTACTTCGTGGCAGAGCTGGCAGCCATGAACATAAAAACAAAGCTCAACGTGGAGTAGCTCTGTCCTTGGCATGGCAGTGCTGCTGCTTGGAGGGAGAAGGCATGTGTCAGTCCTGCCTCTGAGAGTTTCAAGTGTAAGGTCAGTTCTCAGGTTCTTCAAATGTTTGCAAGATTAATTTGATTTAATTTTTTTTTTATTGATTTTATATTGAGACAGAGTGGCCACCAAGCTGTATGGAGAGTAAATGTGTTGAAGTACATTTGCATTTCCTAAAGGCTCACTAGCTATCAAAATGTGATGTATGGAAATGAAGCAATATTGCTGGTCCCACTAGGCTTCTTGGTTGAGCGTGGTGGGGTTCTTTGTCCTTTGAGTTATGGCTGAAGCTGCAGAGATGAAGAGGTCATAAAACAGCATGAAGTGAATGCTGGAAATGACAAAAAAGATATATTTTGGTTTTTGAAGAAAAATCCTTGAAAAAACTTATGCCTTAATGATGACTATGTATTAAAGTGATTGGACATGTCTTGTTTTGCTTTATTTTCATATATGTACCTTAAGTCATGAAGAAGGCGGCACAAAGTTCTGCTTCACGAAGCCGCAGCCTTGACTACACCTGATAGGGCAACCTTTGTTACTAGCATCCTGGAAGTGTTTGGTGTTGCCAAGCCCAGCATCTGTCATGGTATAGCACCACAGTGCTGGGGTTAAGGGGGGGGACGGGGGCGTTGACGCCTTTGTCTCTTGCTGAAGAATAAGAAAGAGGCCTTTCCAGCCTGGCTCCGACCCTGAATATGTTCGTGCAGCATGGATAGGGTGGGACGGGAGCGCGTCGTGTCCCCCTCAGTGCACAGCAGCCGCTGTCCCCAGCCCCTTCCCAGGCGTCCTCTCTTTCCCTCCGCCCCCCTCCGCGGCCGCCGCGGGGCAGAGCGTGTGCCCCGGGCAGAGCGTGTGCCCCGGGCGCAGCCGTGCCCTGCTGGTCAAAGACCTGGGTACGTTTCTACATCACCTGCCGTCAGCGCCGTGCTGGGGCCGGGGTGGGGCTCAGGGCCCGGCGGGGCCGGGGCGGCGCTCCCAGGGC
>WEIV01000348.1:89151-107904 GCA_013390005.1 Calyptomena viridis | reverse complement strand
CTCGCTGCCCCCGGCTATCCCCGGTGTCCCCGTCCCTTCAAGCCCCCCCCTGCCCCCTCAGCTCGGTCCTGCTGACAGCCGTGTCCCCAGGGTGGACTCCATCATGCTGCTCGAGGAGGGTTTCCAGGTGACCAGCGTCGACGCCAGCGACAAGATGCTCAAGTACGCGCTGAAGGAACGCTGGGAGCGGCGCAAAGAGGAGCCCTTCGACCGATGGGGTGCGGGGGCTGTGGGAACCCGGAGGGGCGTGTGGACACTGACGCCCCACCCCAGCGCAGGGGGCGTCTGCCCTGTGCTCCTCTTGCATACTGTCTCTGGCCTCTTGCAGTGCTGAGGCCCCGCACCTGGGGTTGCTGCTGGCCGGGTGGCCTTGCTGCAGGAACAGACAGGGACCCACCGGTGCCAGCTGCTTGGCAATGATCCTAAGCCATGGTCCTTGCCTGCCTGGCTGCCGGCCACGCTCTAGATCCAGCAGGGGCCGGGGAAGGGCTGAGTGATGCTGGAATGGGGTCGTGCAGGCAGGGGAGGCTTTTGCGTGTCCCTGCCCTCATTCGTTTCCCTGTGCTGCAGTCATCGAGGAGGCCAACTGGCTCACACTGGAGAAGGACCTGGAGAAGCCAGGGGATGGGTTTGATGCAGTCATCTGCCTTGGCAACTCCTTTGCACACCTGCCTGACTTCAAAGGTGAGGTGGAGGCAGGGGAGGGGAGGGGAGGGGGAGCACCTACCCAATGTGTACCATTAGTGGGTTGGGATTACACACAGTGGAGCTGCTGTGTCATGGTGCATCTCCAGGGAGGCTGAGAACATACTCCAGTTTTAACATGAATGGGTCTGTTGGGTTCCATGGTGGTGGAGGAGGTGTGTGCATTTATGCCACACCTCTGGCAAAGTTGGAGACACACCCAGGCTTCTGCAGCAAGTGGGGTGGTGGGTTCCCCACATGATGTGCTCTGCCCTAGTGAGGCTGAGAACGTGCCTGAACTCATGCCATAGGTGAGGCTGTGGGTTCTCCAACCTGAGACTCAGGGAGGGTGGGGGGAGAGATGGTAGGGAAAGATTATGTGTGTGTGTCTGTCTCTGTGTTTGTGTGTCTGGCTGGTTCACTCTCTCTGGGTAAGACGGGGCCCTACAGGCTGTGCCGTAGGGTACAGCCAGTCCCTGGAGACACCACCACTTCCTCCCCAGGGGACCAGAGTGACCACAAGCTGGCCCTGAGGAACATTGCCAGCATGGTGCGGCCTGGGGGTGTCCTGGTGATCGACCACCGCAACTATGATCACATCTTAGCCACGGGATGTGCACCACCTGGCAAGAACATCTACTACAAGGTGGGTGGCCGGCAGACCCTGACCCATCCCAATCCTCTCCGCCCCAGCCCCATGTCCTCAGCTGGGGCAAGGTAGCAAGGCTGTGCCCAGGCTAGGGGCCACTGAGTCCTTCCGTGGTCTCCCAGAGTGATTTGACCAAGGACATCACCACCTCAGTGCTGCTGGTAAACAACAAGGCGCATATGGTGACCCTGGACTACACGGTGCAGGTCCCCCCCACTGAGGCAGGGGCAGACCCAGAGCTGAGGTGAGAGTGGCTGCAGAGGTGGCTCCTGGCATGGGGGGTGGTTGGCACTGTGCCCCTCTGTCCTCCTGCCTCACCAGCGTTGCTTCCTTGCAGCAAGTTTCGGCTCTCATACTACCCACACCAGCTGGAGGCCTTCACAGCTCTCCTGAAAGGTGCCTTCCAGGGCAAGTGCCAGCACAGCGTCCTGGGCGACTTCCAGCCCTACACGCCAGGACAGGCCCATGTGCCCTGCTACTTCATCCATGTCGTGAAGAAGACAGCCTGAGTGTGCCATGGAGATGGGACTGTGCTGGCTGAGAGCTGTGACCAACTCTGGGCACAAGCAGGGGGTGGGGATATCACTGAGAGTCACCTGGAAGATGCCTTTCCTTAATTAAGAACATTTGTGAGAGCTACTGGATATCATGGTCCATGTCTCCCTGTATGGGCAGGGTATGGGGTGATGGGGATGGCCACAGCCTCCTCAGGATTCTGGGGAAGGAGGTGCTCAGCCTGGGGAAAGCGAGGAGGGGGTGCAGGTACAGCTTCACCTCCAAGCCCCCAGGTGCAGGTGCCAGACATGCCTGTGGTGTGGGGTTGGGGGGCCTCCTCAAAGTAGACGCAAGGGTGAGCTGGCTCCCAAGGGGTTGCACGTCCATGCCAAGCCCACTGCAGCACTGCTCACAGCAGTGTGCTGCAACCTGTTTTCTCCCTTGCACCTCCTAAGGTGCTGACTCCTTTTCTTGACACCCCTCAGCCCTGTGCAGGGGTACCCACCCCTCCTCTAGGGCTCCCAGAGTGGAAAGGCTCCACACTGGAGCCTCTACCAGTGCTTTTGCTGTGGCTGCAGCTCCCTCCTATCCACCCTGGGGAAGAGGTGGTGCCCAGATCCAGCAGCACAGTGCAGTGTGGTCAGGGACAGCTCTGCCTCAACATGCTAAGGTGCCAGAGCCAGAGCAACAGCGCTCCAGGAATGCACCAGCTTCCAGGGGGGAATGCCAGAAGCTGCAGAAGCTGCTGGGGAACCAGTTCTTCGCAGAGCTCAGTGGGGAGCAGGCCCTCACAGCCAAATCTCCTGGCCCAGGGATCCAGCTGCCAGCAGGCTCAGTGCCCACAGCAGCAGGGCAAAGCCCAGCACCAGCAACCCCTTGGGCTGGGGCATGGACAGGCCCCCGGCTGAACGTGGGGCTCCCTGCAATTGCTGGCACAGCCCCCGGGGACCTGGCAGCAGCAGCTGCTGCCCATCTGGCAGCCACGTGCAGCTCAAGTGCCACTTGTTTGGCACCTTTGGTAAAGGCTGGGAAGCTGGGCATACACACTACTGCCAGCAGCTGCTGTGAAGGCTGCACAGGGAGGTGAAATAGGATGTGGGGGACATCTGGGTCAACTGGCACTCAGTACAATTTAGAGCAGACAGGACAGCTCCAGGCTGCTCCAGCCAAGGTTTGAGTATTTCCAAGGCTGAAGTCCTCCCTCTCCTTGTGCCAAGTTTTTCCTCTTACATGATGGGAATTTCCTTGCTGCCATTGTCCTGTCACACCCAGCACTTCCAGGAACCACTGGGCTCCCTCTGCAGAGAAACCTCAGATCCCAGCAAAACAAGCCCCATTCCCTCAGGCTGTCCTCATCCACCATGAACTCCAGATGTTCTGGAGGGATGAGAGTGGTCCCAACCCAGCTTGCTCCCCCCCTACCTGCAGGACGATGATTTCTCTGCAACACTCAGCCCACTCTGGAGCTTGCAGGGACCTTCCTGAGCCTACAGCCACCATCAGCAAGCAAGAACTCGAGGTCAGGCAGTGAATATCTAGTGCTAAAAAAGTCTGTATTTATTCAAGAAAATATGTTAAGTCCAGGCCAGCTGAAGCAGCAGTGTCCTGCTTCCCTCCAGCCACCCTCACCTGGCAGCTGTCACCTCAACAAGCAGCTGCCTCCAGCCCTGCACTTGCTGCCAAACTGGGTGCAGTTTGAGCCTTGCTCCCCTACCAATGTCCTGTCACCCATGGAGACACTCCTACATTGCCCACAACCATGGGATTCAGCTTTTTCCACGGGACGAAGTCATCCGGGTATGCCCTGACAGAACCCATCACCCTCCTCGCTGGGCAGAGCAGCATTTCCACCAGGCTTTGGCTCAGGAAACTGCACAGGCACTATTTCCACCCAAGCTCAAAAGAAGAGGACCCAGGAGGCCATCATGGAAGAGCATGTGGGTGCCATTTTGTGCCTGTTCTCATCACTCCTCCAGACTCGGCTCTGCTGAGCATTAGCAGGCTGCAAACTTCTGCTGGATGTGTCTGTACCTGAGCAGCTCCTGTTCAGAGACTGATGGCTGCAACCTTGCAGCAGCCTGCAGAAAGTCTTGCATGGTCAGGATCAGAGCAGAGTTCTCAGTATCCAGCCCTGCACGAGAGAAAAGAACAGGAAAGGGCTGAAAGCCAAATGCAGGAGAGCCTGGCAAGATCCAACAGCCCATTCTCCAGCCACCAGAGACTGCAAGGAAAACCTGTGTCTCTCTCCTTCCCCCTGAGGCCAAGCATTGGAGGTTAAGATGACCATCTCTAGAAGCCAGTAACCCAGAGCCCAGCACTGTGGTCCCAGAGCTGCTGAGGATCTTCTCAACCAGCCCAGTGACAAGCAGTGGCAACACTTCTCTCTGGCCCTGTGCTGGGCTGCTCCAACATGTGGGACAAGTAAGGGCAGGGCTCCTACCTTCCTCAATCCATTCCACCTTGCGTTTGACAGCACACATCATGGCATCTGAGCACAGGGCATAGATGTCTGCTCCTGTCAGCTGAGCTGGGCATTGTTCTAGGATGGTGGTGAGGTTCACAGAAGGATCCAGTTTAAACCTGCCAAGAGAAAAAAATGCGGGTGTAAAAAAAAGCCTGAGAAAAAACAAACAAGGAAAGCTGTGGTAGCCAGTGTGACTGGGCAGGAAGAATCAGAGTACCTATGTTTAGGCACTTCCAGACTGTGCTCTGCATGCTCAAAAAAAAATAATTTGGTTTATTGGTTTTTTTTCAACAGTCACCTCTTCGAAACTCCCTTGCAGCAAGGTCCTCCCTCCAGAACCAAAGGCAACTTTGAATCACAGCATGGTCTCTCTGGGTTGGAAGGGACCCTAAAAATCATCTGGTTCCAACCCCCCCGTCATAGGCAGGGACACCTTCCACTACACCAGGTTGCTCCAAGCCTCATTCACCCTGGCCTTGAACACTTCCAGGGATGAGGCATCCACAACTTCTCTGGGCGTCTCTGGTTGTGGGTACCCGTTGGGAAGCCCAAAGGATGCAGAGCAGTCTTGGAGCCATGGTGCAGGATGAACTCTCTAGAACACCATCTATTTATGCACTTAGTGTTTGACTTTTCACTTAGATAAATTAAGTGCTCCACATGCCTGGGAACAGCCTACAGCCAGGGCTGGATAAAAACATGTTTAATTACAGAGAGTACAAACCACTGTAACACCAAACATCCCATCAGAGCCATGCTGCAGACAGCAGGCCTCCTTTACCATGACCAGCAGGCTGCTGGTGGGCACGGCTGCCAAGACACACCGTGTGACAAGCTGCTCACAGCCAGCGGTTTATTGGGCCTCTCCTACTAACTCATCACAGGCAGCATTGATCACAGCTATCCACAACAAGAGTTCCTGCAGAGGCAGAGTCACAGCCAGGTCTGGTGGAGTGGTACAGCTGCACGTGAATTGCAGGGCTTGCCTTTCTCCCTCCAGAGATGCTCTCAGGAGCTCAGAGCAGCTGGGGAAGCTGCCAAACTCAGCTGCTCAGTGATCCCACATAACCAAAGATTGGAAAGACACACAGAGCACAGGCTGAACATCCCTGAGCATCACAGGAAGAGAGGCGGTGAGATGAATGGAGATGCCTTCACCCTTTGACCAGCAAACTGCAGGGGAACTCTTGCAGGATGCTGGTGGAGCTTCCTGCCATGCAGCTGCACTGCAGTCTCACTGCATCATTACGATTTGGCTGACTCCTCAAGAAAAGCTCATGAGCACAGTGGCTAGAAAACTCTACTAAACCCTCTACTTAGATAGCCAGGCTAAGCTGCTCCCATCTTGTAGGAAAACCAGTCCTAGTTCTCCTTCTGGAAGTCGCTCTAGCCTCTTCCCCTACCTGCTGGCTGTGGGTCAGTGACCTCAGGTGCTGCCCAGGGTTCAGACATGAAGCCAAGCTGGAGCACACTAAGCATCAACCCCAGGCAGGCTGCAACCCATGAGAGGGTTGTGGAAGACTGCTGCGAGAGCACAGGGTCACTCACTTCCTGGTGACAGCACTCAGCACCTGCAGCTGCGACTCCCGGTCTTCGTTTATGCCCACATAGACCAGCTTGTCAAACCTGTCAGTGGAAGGAAGACAGTCAAGAACAGGCCAAGGCAAACCTGGTGCATCAAGAACTGAAGCGTGGCCTTGGGACACCTCCTTTTGCTGCCAAGTTTGTGGATGATAAAAAACCCAGGGAAAGCAGTCAATGTGTTGGAGAGCAGGGCTGCTCTTCAGAGGGATAGGGGCAGGCTGGAGAAACGAGAGTCCATGTAGAGTCCAACAAAGCCTATACAAAGTCCTGCCCCAGGAGGGGCAAGGCAGGCTTGAGGACCAGCCTGGGGGCAGCTCTGCAGAACAGGCCCTGGGGACCAATTCCTCCCACCAGTTTGGTGCCACAGCAGGTCCCTTATTGCCCTGCTGCTGGAGCAATAACCAGAGTGGTGGGGGTAACAGGCTGGGGTATCTTGTGCTGCTGTTACAGACACAGACACTGGCCTCCTCTTGGCTTCCTATCTCCCCCATAAGCCAGGGCAAGGGGTCTTTAGGAACAATCTCTGTGGAGGGAACATGGTGGGACACAGTCCAACTCATCACTGCTTGAGCAGCTCTGGGAAACTACCCTGGAGTGAGGCAAGGTAGGATGTGACATACCTGCCTGGCCGGAGCAGAGCTGGGTCCAAGAGGTCAGGCCTGTTCGTGGCTCCAATGACAAACACTTCTCTGGTAGAGTGAAGGCCATCAAGTTCTGCCAGGAGCTGTGAGACAACTCTGCAGGGAGCAAGACAGGATGCTCACAACTAGCTTTGGCAAGTCATTCACTGTTTCCCTCAGTCACCAATAAAAAGTGGAAGAAGTGAGGCCACTGGCAAGTCCATTTCTTGGACTTCAGCTCCTGTTTCTCTTCCCTGAAGAGCCCTGACAAAGCCATCCAGATTTCTCTGTCAGCACAGCCAGCAAGTGTGTGGGTTCATTGCATAGTGAGTCCAAACCCCTGGCACCCAGAGAGTCCTTCAGGCCTGTGCTTGGCTCTGACCCTTCCAGGATGGCCACACGTGCTTATAGTTGCTATGTAACATTGGGAACACTGACCAAACATAGGCAGGCATGCATGGCTGTGTCTGAAGTTTCCCACTTGTATGTGCTGGCCAGTCCTTCCTCTCCTTGCAATGTGAAACTGCCCAGCAAGTCCAGCTGCAAGACTGCCCTGGCAGTCCATGCCAGGGACACTGTGGCAGGCCAGCCATGCTGCCAGTCAGTCATTGAATCACTGAATGGTTTGGGTTGGAAGGGACTCGAAAGATCAACTAGTTCCAACCCCCTCACCATGGGCAGGGACACCTTGCAGTAGACTATATTGCTCAGGGCCCCATCCAACCTGGCCTTGAACACTTCCAATCCTCAGGTCGGTGAACAGCACGCATTGCAGGTCTAGTTCTGCAGCCACGGTCTGGTAAACACAGTATTCCAGTGCTGCACAGGCCTCCTGGCACAGGGTTATCTCCACGAGGTTCTGGGATCACCTGAGGTGATCACCCTATCCAGTCTGTTCCAGAGGTGGTGGTTTGTGTGTGTGAAGTTGGATGCCAAGAGCACACAATGCCACTGGAAAACGCTGCACAACCCCTCATGGATGAAGACTGGGTGGGGACTATCAGCTCAGCAGAAGAGGCTTGGGGAAAAAAACCTGTTTCTGGGTATCTCTATATACTTTACTATACTTTATATACTTTATTTTGTACATACTTTACTTCTATCAGAAGCAGCTGAAAGGTTTTCCACTGCAGGGAAACGGCAGTTAATAGGAGGAAAGGTGTGAAGGAAGATATGGAGAGGCAAAAGGGAATACTTGACAGCCACAGAAGCAGACTGTCTTAACCAAATGTTTGCACAACGAGCTTGGGCAATCGGGAACCTGAAGCAATGCAAACAGCAGTACTAATGTTCAGAAAGAGGAGACAAGCCATGCAGATGAGTTTAAGGGAACAGGGAGGGAAAAAAAGTAGAGAAAGAGGTGGAATGGACTCTGCCTTGAAGGGCAATCTTATGTATCCCCCACAGCTGAGGCAGGTACGCTGCTCTCCCAAGGACACATGATGCTCACTCACCTGTCCATGACACCTCCTGAATCTCCACTTCGTCCACGATTGGGAGCCAGGGAATCCAGTTCATCAAAGAAGATAATGCAGGGAGCAGCTACCCTGGCTCTGGCAAACACTGGGAGGACACAGCACAAAAGGTGAAAAAGACGTGGAGCAGCAGTCAACAGCAACAGGACCTGCTACCTTCCCAGCAGCGAAGAGCTACAGATGGAAACCAGATGTTTGCTGTATCACCACCAACAACTGCTTCTGCCTGAGCGGCTCAGTAGAGTGGAAACAGGCAGCACCCAGCAGGATGGGCCCTGAGGCTCAGCTGTGTCTCTGGGGCTGCTATCCCATTGGGAACACTGGGGATGAGCAAAAGGAGCAGAGAAAGCAGCAGGGGAAGATGCAACAAGGCTGGACTGGGTGTAGGAGACAGTTGGGTTCACGGCCTTGCTGAAAGCTGTGGGTGGGAGTTGGGAAGAGGGGTTTAAGCACTGCCTCCTTCCCTCCAGCTCTACAGAAAAGCCCCATCTTCCCATATGCAGAAGCATATAATATGCATATTTTTACCATTGCGCACATTCTCCTCGCTTTGCCCAATGTACATGTTGATGAGCTCTGGCCCTTTCACACTGTGGGGCAGGGAGAAGAGGGAGCCAGTTAGACAATGACCATCCCCTGCCAGGAGGAAGTCAGTCCCATTGTGTGACCCCCACCTCTTCACCTAAGGAATGTCATGGCACACGTTGTTGCTACAGCTTTTGCCAGCAAGGTCTTCCCTGTCCCTGGAGGCCCATAGAGCAGCAGACCAGAGCGGCACAGACCCAGTGACAGCAGCTCTGGATGCTCCAGGGGCAACTGGATAGTGTCCAGGATCTCCTTTTTCACCTCTTGCAGCCCACCAACATCCTGCCAGGACACCGAGGGGATCTGCCAAGAGAGGGAGAATGCTTGTCAGCACTTCTTCCTGAGCCACAAGCATGCCTGGGCATCTCTTGCTCCAGTATCCAGCACCTACGTTTCCCCCTTCCCAGCTTTGCAATGGGGAAAGCAAACTGCACGTCCCCATGCATGCTGCACTCACAGCGTGTGCTTCATCTCCAATCCTCCATTGCAACTCATATAATCTGTCAGAAAAAATACCCCAGGGAAAGTATCTGCCAGGGTTGCCTGCAGCTTTGTGGGGAGAGAATCCTGCTGCAGACAGCCCTTGGGATGCATGAGGGAAGGTAAAAGTTAAGAAAAACCAAAAAATTTAAAAAATCAGAAACCTGGACTTAGCAATTATGAGTTACTTGGGTCCAGGGCACCTTGTCCCCCAAGGCAATGAGACTGTGCAAGGACTTCACACCTTCCAGAGTGACAGGAACTGGGCTGCCAGGACCTCTGTGATGTAAAGAAGGATAGGAGAGACAGATATCCTGGAGAACAGTGTACAGAACCCTCGCTGCTTTTGAAAGGGGGGATGCAAGAACAAAGTCCATGTATGCTTAGAAGAAACAGATAGGGATAGAGTCAGCTGCAGACAGGCAAGGAGTCATGGCAAAGAGAGGAAAGACAGCAAACCTGACACGGGTGAGCCATCCCTAATTTTGAGCTGAGTAAAACAATCCCAGAGGATACTGCCGCTCTGCTCACGGCTTTAGAAATAGCTGGAATGCCACAGTCTGCATGACACATCCTCCTGAGAGTCAGAGCAGCTCTCCTGGGAACATGCAGAGAAAGCAAAGCCCCAGAACACTTCCCCCCAGCTGCTGGCTGGGTGAACAGGTGCCAATGCAAATGGGGGATTTAAAAATAGGCTAGGACGAAATTCTTTCCCCCTCAGCCAATTTGGAACTCCTTCCTTTGCTGTTTGAGATTAAGTTATCTCATGCTATTTCTCTAGCTGTCCAGCAAGTCCACCACAAAAATCAGGTCAAACAAAAAGAGGATTTCCAGAAAAAAAAATACTTTTAAGCAAAAGGTCACAGGCCTTCCTTCTGCAGAACCAATGAATGGAAGAGCTGCCTTCTCCTCTGCACTCTTGCTTAAACTGCCTCACTAGAAAGAACTCTACAGGCATCAGCGCAGGAGCTGGAAAACTGCAGCAAGGTTATTTTCAAGGGAGCACATTGCAAGTCTAGGACATGTTGCAGACACTGCTGGCAACTGGAGGTTCAGAATTAGTTCTCTCTAGAAGGCTCAAGCTGTGGACCAAACAGGAGTGGGACTAACCTGAAGATGCAAAGCAATGTATGTTGAGAATATCCAGGTCTGCTAACGGGCTTTCTGAACCACAACCAATTATTAAGAAATTGATAAAGGAATGTGAAATACAAACAAAACTAGCTCCCATTCACACAGCTCATTGCTGAGCATGCTCTGTGGTTATTTGTCTTACAGCAAACTTGCCAAACACCTCAAATCAGAGCTCAATTCGGTTTCTAGTAAATTTATGAATTAATTAAGTGCTGGAGTAGCTCCTGAATGATGACACCAGCAAGGTGTTTTCTTGTTAGGGCAGGACAGCAAGGGGGCAGCTGGGAAAAGTGTCAGAATAACTGCTTCAAGGCCAAGGTTTCCTGTCCTGTGCTGAGCTCAGTTGTTTACACTCACGAACATTCTGATCACTTTGCTAATGCATTACCCAGCAGGAACACTCACCTCAAATGCTGTTTCCCTGAGTGCTGAGCTGCCAGGGGCAGGTCACACCCTTCCTGAGAAGCTGACTCTGCCAGTTTTCTTGGACTCTCCTGAAGAACCCCCAAGCTCTTCCAACTGCCTGGCTATCGGAAAAGCCTGTGCCAGCTCAAGCAACATCCAAGGCCAGGGATCAAGTCTAAGTCTTCCCACACATGTGGAGAACCTCCCTCTCCAGCCTGTGCCACAGCCACCCTGTTCCCATAGGCAGGTGGCTGGGGAGACCTCAGTGAGGCAGCCACCCTGCAGCTGACTCTGTCCCTTGAAAGGCTGAGCTGCACAGCTGGCACCCCTAAGGCACCAGCCAACTGAGTGGTCTGCAATTAGTACAGCAAGGGCTTCCCTGACAAACTCAAAGCCAAGAGGGTGAAAAGCACTAGTAGGGGAAAGCCCACAGGGGACTGTTTCCCAAGGCATCTTGAGCCAACAGCTCCGCAGAGCCAACCCCCTCCCTGTGCCCAACCATCCTACCTTGGGGGCTCCCACTGCCTGTGAATGGGCATCATGCAGCTGGTCCAGTGCAACAATAAAATCCTCCTCAAGCACCGGGAACCCAGCAGTGCAAAAATCTCTCTCCACTTCTTCATTCAGTTCACCTGGAAAACTGAGGAAAGAAAAGGGAAGGACTAAGGCTCTGCCCCACCCCTGGCATNTCCTGCCCTCCCTCCCCCACCTCCTGCCCTGTTGCCTGTGCTACCTCAAGGCTTGGATGCGGGTACAAGCAGCCCGGCTGCTGTGGGACAACAAGGCACAGAAATCTCCCAGCACAAAACCCTGTGAATGTGAAAACAAAGAGTATCAGTCCCTGACCACGGCTCCACCTAGACCATAAAAGGTGTAGAGGGAAAAATTCCTTGCAGAGCTGTTCATTGAACCTCTTTGCCCTAGTTAAAGGCTCTAGCTTCTTTTTTTTCTGTTAACTCTGTCTGGTAGTCAAGCTGAACATCAGCAAACATCTCTGCAAAAGGGTGTGAAGTCCTTAGGCACCGGAAATCTGCACTTAAAGCTGATGTCTGAGGACCAGGGTTAACCACTGAAGAAGTTGATCAGGCTGTGGGAATCCCCCCCTTTCTCCAAGACCAGGTAGGGGAGATTGGCCCCCCACTCCCAGCCTGCCCATCTCCACATGCTGCTGTGGTCTCACTCACAGCAGTCCTGCGGGCCAGCTTGGATAGGCTCACTTCTTTGCCCAGAGACAGACTGGCAGTCAGCATGCTCAGCATCAACCTCCTCTGCTCTTCTGAAGGGGCTTCAATTTTCACCTCGTGAAGGAAAGCACTCTGCACATCTGCAGGAACATCCTGGGGCTTGCAGGTTGTACCAATCACCAGGACAGGGTGCCTGTTGAGAAAAGGGGGGTGGCTTTGTGGAAGTTTCCCTCTTACATTGCCATCACATATGCCAAGAGCCCTTCCAATGGCTAGGCCTTTTTCTGAGAAATACACATACACTGGCTAAAGTATCTTGCAGCCACTCTCCTCCAGCTTGCCTGTTCAAGGGCAAGTCAAGGTCCTTCAAGTGACATCTTATTTCTTGACTTGATGTCTGCCACTCTGCTACTTGTCATCAGCTGCAAGATTCCTCTGGAATCCAGCTCCCTTCTGGGGTCCCTGCAACCCCTGGCATGTCTCACAGCAAACACACATGGTTTGCTCATCTGAACAACTCGGGAACCAGCTTCAGACAACAAGGCTTTCTGACTGCCTCTGCCATTGAGCTGGAACCTACAAAGTAAACAAAACAAGTCTAGGAGAGACTCCACTGGATTAAAAATAAAACAGGGCACATTAGTAATCAGTTACCTTGATGTAACAGTGATTGCTGCCCTGGAAATGGCAGAAGCAAACAATTACCCCAGATGCTCACAGCAAACATGCAGGGTCCATACCTCAGTGTTGGGTTTCTGTCCAGGAGCAGCTGTCTCAGAGTTGCAATGACTCTGGCATCCTCTCCTATCCCATCTCGGTCTTTGCCAAGCACCTCGATGTCTTTCAGCAGGAGCACACATGGATGGTACTGCTGGGCCTGGATGAAGGCCATCTGTACTTTCTCCTCTGTGGCTGCACTGGTGTCACAGCACAAACTAACACAATCGACCTGTGGGACAGACCACACAACACACTCTGCAGCAGTTGCAACATGGACAGCTGGGACACCAAGGGCACTGTTCACTGCCACAAAGCTTTCCACGGGCAATTCACAGCTCAGAGGAGATCTAAGTGAGTATTTCCCAGACACATTCAGGTCATATTTAAAATAGACACATTCAGGACTCTCTAGTATGGATAAATGGCTGTTTCTCACTTCTCTGGAAGAGGTGAGGTGGTCAGAAGAGTCTTATCTACAAAAGGGGAGACAAAGGGACCAGAGAAATCAATACGGTGCATGTCACGGCTCAGCAACTTAGGCTGGAAGGGATGGGAGAGAGGTGGACAACAGGGAGAACAAGGTGTCTTAGAGGAACAAAACAAGTAGAGTAGAGGAGGAGGCTTGGGAAACTGTTCAAACCATGCTGCATGGGCTCAAAGTGCAAAAGGAAGGTAGAAGGTGAGGGGGGGGTGTGGGGAAGTTATAGGTGGCTAGAGGCCCAGCCACTGCTTACAAAGCAAACACTTGATGAAGTCATCCAT
The DNA here is from genome assembly GCA_013390005.1 of Calyptomena viridis. Taxonomy (NCBI): domain Eukaryota; kingdom Metazoa; phylum Chordata; class Aves; order Passeriformes; family Eurylaimidae; genus Calyptomena; species Calyptomena viridis. The sequence continues at coordinate 94,663 of WEIV01000348.1, read as the reverse complement.
GGGGAGAGGTGAGCCTTGAACAGCCACTGGAAACAGGCAGTGCTGCCTCCTGGTGCTTCGAGGTTGTGCAGGGAGAACCAAACCATCTCTGGAACTCCCTTGAGCCTCATCCTCAGAAAGCCTTGCACACACATCCCACTAGAACCCAAGGTGTCCTGGCAAGGTGTCAGTGACAGAGTGGTCCCAAACAAATCCTATATATGGATCTGAAGGTACTGTGAAATCTCTGCAGTCTTGTACTGGATCCCAAGAGCTATGGCATATGGGCAGAAAGTGTGACCCACTGTTACAGCTTTACTTGGACAGAAAAGAACAGGAAAAGAGTGATGTCAACTTAACAGGACCTAACTTCTAAATAAAAGAAGAAAACCCCAAAATTCAAAGTGCTTAGCTTGTTTTCTATGAGTTTACTCTAAAAATACACACAAAAAAAGGAGCAAGCCTACAATTTCCTTCCACAAAAAAAAAGGAATCTTCCAGCTCTATTCTTTCCATCTTTCTTCTTCCTCTATGTCCTTTCAGAATTTCAAAAACTCTCCCAGAAAAGTCATCATGTGACTTCCAATCCTCTTGCTCTTGCAAACATAACTGCAGATTCAAGGAAATTAAAGCATTTGTGTGATATTCCCAGAGTATCAGAGTGAACAAGAGCTGTGCAGAAGGAAAATAGTATTTTTAGTAAGTTTTGGTTCCCAAGAGTCTATTTAGCTCACTATTTTGTCTCCAAGCATCACCACAGGGGGCTGCTTAAGAAAGAGTAAGATCAGAGTAACTGCATATAATCCTGTCCCCTAAGTACTCTTCCAGGCACCTATCATTCCCACCAAAAGGGATTTTCCAAGTCAGATGTGGTTTTGTAACAGTAGATTTGTCCTCCAAATAAATTTACCTGCACAAAGAACCATCACCTTGAGCTTGCCTGTTCCACCAGCTTCATCTTGACAGCCCCAGGCCTCAGGCTGGCACAGAGGAAAGTAAACACTTTCCACTCTCTGCTCAAGATCTTGTAAAAAACCTCTTTCAAAAAGACCTTATAAAAACCTCTATAAAACTCTCCCTAGAGTCTTTATTTTTCAAGCTGAAGAGCCTATTCTGCTTTCCACCACACAGAAACTGGTAGATCCCTGACCTTCTGCAGTGTCTTTCTCTGAATTTTTCCAGTTCAGTTTTATGCTTTTGTGATGGGGAGACCAGAACTGTGCATGATACTCAAGCTGTGGCAAGACATGTATCTGCACAGCAACAGCACCTAATCTCAAGCCAGTTTCCTAAAATATGATCTGATTTTTGACATATATGGAGAGCAGAGCACAAGTTTTCATGGAGCCATTGACATAAAACCAAATTCTTGAAACTAACAGTCATTTTGAAATATATAATTTTCCACATAAAACCAACTACAGTGAATTGTACCTGCACTCCACTGCTCAGACACTTTATCTCTTTAAAGTTCTCCTCTAGTCCAGGGACAGACTATCTCCCTTTTCTCTTATCTTTAATAACTTAGTTATCAACAAATCACCACACCACTGTTCACCCCCTTTCCCAGGTAATTTCTGAGCTCTCAGTGCAAATGCCTGCAGTGCCCTGCTTCTGATTGTGAAGATTTACCAAACACTCCCATCCCGTTCCCATCCTCTAAATAGCACTTTATCCATGTCAGGACCTTCACTCAGATCCCACCACTCTTCAGTTTCCCAGAGCATTTTCAAAACTTAGGTAAGACTGTGTTGGTCAAGTTACCTTCTCCACATGCTTGGTGACATCTTCAAGTAACTTTCTGAAGGTCTACAGGACAGGACTTCTTGTTACAAAAACTACCCATATTTTTCACAAATAGTGAAGTCATCCCAAAGTGCACTAACTTCATCCTTCAATCTAACCATCCACAAGTTTGTGCCCCTTGCAGAATGCCTCCCGTTTTCAGCAGCTGCCCTTCCCCTGCTGTTCATCTGTTTTGTTTTCCATTCATTTTTGTCATGGCCATCTCAGTACAATCTATGCAGTGGCCTCATGCTGTGCCGCAGTGTCCTTCATGTACCTCCACGGCAGACACAACTTCCTTATCTTGTCTGATTCTTTCTTTCTAAAGAAACCCCATTTTGATGCTGTTCCCCTTTCAGAAGCCAAGCACTGCTATGGAAAATCTGGTGGGTTTTTTTGCTTTTGGCTGGGGAGGTGGTGGTGAATGTGAGCACAGCTACAGGACAGCTCTCCTACAGGCCAAGAGATTTTGAACCAGGTCTGGCAGACATGCTGACATGAAACCAAGGGCTGCTTTTCTTCTCTAGCCTTTCCACCCAGGTGAAGATCTCAGGATCATCTGTGTCTCACCTTCCAACATGCCTCTTGCCCAATCTATATGGGGACAATTGAAAACACCCAATACTACTGCAATTCCTGCCCTCATCACCTCTCCATTTTATCTCAGTATATTTTAGTTCCTGCCACTCTCTAGAGTATCATTCCAACTCAATGTCCTGTCAAACGACAGGACATTAGGCTGCTGAAACACAACTGCATATCACAGTACTTGTAAAGTACATCAGCCTGATGGTAATAATAGCAACAGTCAGTGAAGAAAGGCACAAATGCACACCCTGGACAAAGATTATGATTCTGAAGCACTGCAGGTTACACTCCAGAGGAAAACTCTCTTCATGCTTATACTTAAGCTACTAAGCTCAGTATACTCAGACTCCTTTTGTCTGCATGTACACGTGACAGCAGCTCCTGGGTAGGCTCATGTCATGGCTGCAGGAGGGGTGTTGGTACGTCTGACATAAAGAACATTTCCATAATTCTTTGTATGCTGTAAATCTGCCAATCAACTGGCCACAGGAAGAATTACCTTAAAGAAGTGGAGGTTGAGGCAGCTACACACAGCTCTGACAGCCACCAGTTTCCCGCTGCCGCTTGGCCCCGAGAGGAGAATGCTGCTGACACTGCTCAGAGCACTTACCCTGCAACAGACAGGGAGTTTTCCCAGTGATCAGGGAGCAGTGTCCCACTTCTTCCAGGGCTCATTAGAAGGAATTCTAACTGACCGACTGTTCAGGTGTGGCCGAAGAGCATCACAGAGCTGCTTCACAACATCAGAAAGTCCAGCAGGAGACAAACTACTCCAAAACTCATGGCTGTTATAGGCTGGGGTAGATGGGACAGCACTGTTTGTTGAACCCACCTGTGAGAAAGGAAAAATAGCACTCTGTGGAACATTGCCTGAATAAAGACAGGTGCTACATGACAAAGTCTGTCCTGAAATGCCATTTTCCAATGGCAGGAGACATAAGTCTCCAGAGGTACATTCAATCATAGTGTAGTCTCAGCCTCATATCTCCTTTATACTCTCCCTGCTCTCTACTTACCAGATAGAGAGAAGTGTTCTGGGTGTCCACCAGGTAACCCTCAGACTGCTCATCTTCCACCATGCCTAAAATCTTTTTCACTTTGAAATAAAGCTCCGGCCACCTAAGGGAAAAAACAACAAGCTGAGTGAAGATCTTGAAGGCAGGAACAATAGAGTTGTCAACCAGAAGACATGAAAAGCACAGGTGAGCAGAGATACTCTTGCCCTCTCACAGAACCCACAAGGATTCCTTACAGACCTTGTGTGCTGTCTGGCCAGACAGACCAACAGTACTGTCAACAATTACAGCTTCTGCTGGTGGCTTCAGCGCACAAGTACAGTTGTACTAACCTTATTTCATCTACCTAAGAGCTCAAGACATTCTCTTTTCTGCCATCACTTTCTTCACTGCAACTCTGCAGATTCATCTGCAGCGTATAAAATCTTACAGCAGTTGTCTCTGCAGGCTGCAGCCTAGGACTCACCCAAATACCATGAGAGCCTTAGAAGCATCCTGCCCTCAACCAGAGCTGAGCAGCATTGCAACATGCCTCTGATGTATTCTGCATGAATGATCCAAGGCAATTCCTTGCCCTGCACGCCTCAGTTACCTGTGGCGGTTCCTTCAGGAACACAGCTGCAGCTTTTCCATTAACAGTGGCAAACACTGCTGTGAGCACCTCAAAAAACATACAAAAGTGACCTCCCATTTAGCACAGAACCATTTTGAAGCCATGAGAAACCAAAAAATGCAGAATTGGTGGCCAAACAGGAGGTTATTCTAACATGAACTCTGCGAGCTTATATTCACATTTCATTGTCACAAGTTGACAAGCCCAGCTTCCACTTTGCTTCCTGTATTTGGCACTGACTGTCCTCAGGCCAGCCTTTCCTCTTCATTCTTTATCCCCATCAGTTTCTCGTATAGCTTTTTTTTAACTTTCTTCCCTTCATGACTATTTGAGTGAGTGAACAGAGGCTTCCCTCTTAGCTGCAGCCCTCTATAATCCAACAAAAACATCTCCCTCTTCCCGGTAAATTAAGAGACAGATAAACGCTAAAATCCAGGGACAGATCAGAATGGAATAAACTGTCTTGTTTCCAGAGAGTCAATAGTGGAAAAGTATCTTTGCTCTTCTGATACCATGTAATAGAGCCGCAGTTTGTCGACACCTACCTTAGGAACTTGTCTGCATTTACTTCTACAAACTCAGCATTTCCAAACGTTGGAACACACAGGATGTCTCCCTCTTGGGCCAGCCTACAAAAAAAAACCAGTTTCACCAGTGAAAGAGAAATCCTTCCAGATGTGTGTCCTCCCTGCTCCGCATCACACACGCTTTTACAGAAAAGAATGTAACTATTCACACCTACTCACTGCTTGCCTATGAATAAAACTGTCGATAGCCATTAAAAAATTTGGCACGCACCACGACAGCAGGCATGCCCACACTAAGGGGGGCCTTCTGAGAATGGTATAGAAAATGAACATCATTAAAGTGTCTCATCCAGACAAACCATCCTCCTTATCCATGGAACAGGTGGGTGAAATTCCAACAATTAGCCTTGAAAATTGAACGAAAGATGCTCATGTGCCAGTATCAGAAGATGGCAACACATTCAGTTTCCTGACTACTCAACTTCATTCAAAACTGAAGGTTACAAACACAGCCCAGAATAGAGGTTTGTGGGCAGCACTTGCGAGCCCCCGGCACTGGATAGCAGATCATGAGGAAGAATACTTCAAGATAACTTCCTAAGGACAGGACAAGAGGTGTTGCACTCAAGTGGAGCACACTCATGAGGAGATAGTGCAAGACAATATCCTAAAACTACACAGCACCTGCTCTAAGGGTGTTGACGATGCCTATCATCAGTGTGTGTCAGGTCTGGGTGCCACACACACACAGCGAGAGTATCTCACCAGTATGTCCCATGAACAGACACGCGTGTCCACCCCACACAGCTCACCGGGGCGTTTCAAAGTGCTTGTAGAGCACGCGGTTGTAGCATCCCTGAGCGCTGTAGGCCGGCGAGCAGACGATCTCTAGGTGCACCTCTTTGGCGAAAGGGGGCACAGAAAGCACCGACCGGCTGATCTTCCCATCCGCCGCGCCGGTCCTTTCATACCTCTGCAGAGGGGTCGGGGGGCACCGTGAGCCC
>WEIV01000348.1:63907-77170 GCA_013390005.1 Calyptomena viridis | reverse complement strand
TTCCTTTCCTTTCCTTTCCTTTCCTTTCCTTTCCTTTCCTTTCCTTTCCTTTCCTTTCCTTTCCTTTCCTTTCCTTTCCTTTCCTTTTCCCTTTTCCCTTTTCCCTTTTCCCTTTTCTTTTGGGTTTTACCACCACCTCAGGTTTCTTTTACATCTGAGAGAGTGGAAAATGTTTTGGTCCCATTAAAGTACCTATGTAGATACAGAGGTCTGGGGAAGCCCACTGTACTTTAGCCTGGAGGACATCAGCAGTGATGGGCAGCTGCCCTGTGTGCTACGTGCAATGGGCAGAGGAAAGGGAAGGGACTTGTCCATGTCCCAACAGCAGGACAAGGGCAGAGCTGGGAGCCAAATCTTCCTGGATCCTAGTGCAGGCAACTTACCAAGGTGCCATGAGCATTGTTGCTGCTCTGCAGTCACTCTGGATGTAACATCATAAAACATCTCAGTCTGTGGCAAACACACCACTTGGTTCCATAGGAAAGCTGATCTCCTCATATGGCTGGTCAGGGACAACTAGATTTCTTTGGAAGTCACTGGTCCCAGGAGGTGAAGGAGTTACAGAGAAGTGCCTGAGCTCCAAATGGTCCTTGTGAGAACTGGCTGCTCCTCTAGTGACTTGTAGGTTGATTTTTACCCTTGCCTCATCTCTCCCCCACCTCATAGCCTTCTTTCCTTCCTAGATACCTCTACTCACTCAGCCTCCAAGTCACACTTCTAAGTGCCCATCCAGTGCTCATTCTCACAACATCTGAACCTCTCTGCACTTTCTTCTTTCTGCTGCCTCCCATGGCCTTGCCAACTCCAAACCCAGGAGCCCAGTGAGCCCCCAGGCAGCACCTTCTCTTTGTTCATACTCAGCATCCAGCCAAGCAGAAGCCTTGCAGAACAAATGCTTCCTTTCCCACCTCCCTGCCCTGGCCTGCAGCTAGCTGGAAGCAAGACATAGGAAAATCCAGGAAAATGTGTAAAACAGCGATTTCAGTGTTTCTAATTTATCTCCATTGTAAGTATAAAAAGGGAGATTACAGTTCATTCTGATCCCAGAATGGTAGAGTCCAACTCAGCTCTGGGTGAAGGTGTTGCCCAGCCTTTTTGTTTCCAAACTAGTTCAGCCATGCCTAATCATAGGCACTATGCTATGAGACCTAACAGAAGTACTTCTTCTTTAATTAATCTCCAAGTTTGCTATCTGAGTGCTGTGCCATATGGTATTGATTTTTCAGCTCTGTATGACAGCACTTGCCATGAAAGAAACTAACCTAATTAAAGCAAAGGACACCACACACACAGGCAGCTACTCTCACTCTTTCCTTTAATACTGCTTTCCAGATCAGCTCTCCTGAGTGCAAACAGGTGCTGAAATTTAGCACCTCTGCTTGCAGATGAATCCAAAGGTTTTGGCTGTGCAAAGAGGTCCAGATCCCTTTCCCAGCACTGGCCTGGTACCCTGGCTTTCCCTGCTATCTCCACTCTGCAGCTGAGGAGAGAGATTTTGAAGCATGGCTTCCCAACATGAATCAATGTCTCCACTTCTTTTCAGACAGGGCAGATAATTCATTAGCAAATTCCACAGTCTCCTCCTTCTCCCTCATTAGTGACTGGACTTCTAAGAGACATAGATTAGGATCCTTTAGCTGAAGACTGACATGTGGCTGTTTCACAGATCCCACCTGACATCATACCGGCAAATGACCCTTTACTAAAGCTATCTTGTCCCAAACAGACTATCTAAAGGACCTATAGAAATAAAAGAGAAATGCTCCTTCTCATAAAAGTTGAGCCATATATGCTCGCCTGTCTCATCTCTGCAGGTAATCCCATTATTTGGTGTAAGAAATGGAGGTATAAAAGGTAGAGTCCCTATAGCTCACTTCACCCATTTTACTTGACCCTGCAGGAAAACTTTTCATGCCTAGCTTTCCTCCATACTCTCATGGATGTGTTTTCTGTGCTCTGATACTGCATTTCCAACTTTCTTTTTGTATGCAGACAGAGCAGTTTTCAACATGCTTCTCCTACCACAGCTCAGCCCTGCTCTCACCAATGTCTTTCCTGTGCTATCTGCTCTCCTCTTCTCTCCTTTCTCCTTTTTTCTTCATTGGCAGCATCTAGATGTAAAATTTGTAAAATTTTCTTGTGGCACTAATTTTTCCTATAACAAAGGACAGTTTTTAGCACAAAGGCCTTTCCAGCTTTTCTACAACCTCCTGGGCTTTGCTTTGATATGATTCCTCCAAGGAATAGTCAAGATGAGCCTTGATGCCAAAAGGGAATCTATTGTCCAAAATGAATGGATTGAATGTTGCTGACAATGAACAGTTGTTTAATTACCTCAGACAGGACTTATACTATTGGTATTGTCACACTCTGGGATAAAAAGGATGAGGAAAATATTAGAAGGAAGAAATAAACCTCTTTTTTGTGGGATTATTGTTTGCAGTCTTCCCTTATTGCTCGAGGATTCACTGGATTTTGAAGGCGGAATAAATGTATTTTCTTCCTATTTGGAAATGGCAGTGAAGGCTTGTGTTTCTCATTGCTCAGTACCTAGAAAGGTTCCAGTTTCTCTAGGGAAAAGATGCCTGGTCATCAGTTTCCTTCAACATCTCCCCAGCTCACACTCCTTTGCAGCTCCTGCAGAGCTCTGCCAGCCAAAGCCCCCCATAGACTCCTGAGAGGTAATCATATGGCAGCAGAAACCCTGGGGAACACTCTTCCCTCTGCTCTTCTCACCCTGTCCAGCCCAGAGCAGGTAACCTCTGCACCAGCCCCATTTTGGGGGCCATCCCAGCACCATAACAGTCTGGAGCACACACAAGCATCTCCTTCATCTCCCCTCCCAGCTGGGAGCCCATGATCCATCGTTCTCTCTCTTTTTAAGTGACTCCCTTTGTTCCCTTAGCTCACAGGGGGAGATGTAACAAAGAGCCCCATAGCCCTGCATGGTGTCTGAGTGTTCATTTGTCCGGCAAACAGACGGTCTGGCTGGGGGAGGCCCTGAGAGCACCAGTGTGAGCTGTGTGGCAGGCTGCGGAACAGCCATCCCCAGGGGCAACCTGAGAAAAGAGGCAATTAGCCAACCCCTCACCAGCACAGCAGGAGTGGTTCAAGGGGAAAGAAAAGCAGAGCCTTGGTGGTAATGATATTTTTCCACCTGGTTAAATGCATTGATCTGTGACAAACAATACCAGTCTGTGCCTCTGGCTGTGGTGCAGAGGAGGAGGGACGGGAGAGCTTCCCCGTGCAAGATGTTCGAGGCAGAAATCTGCCAGATTCTCTGCAAGAAGCTGAACACGTGTGGAGGATGAGTCCCTAAGGATGTGTCTCCACCTCCTGCTGGAACCACAGCCCAGGTCTTGCCCAGCCAGAGGCTTCCTAGGGGGTGCCAGGAGCTTCTCCTTAAAGGCAAGTGCAATGCAGGTGAGGCTCATCTACAATCCTATCCCACATCTTCAGAGCATCCTGCAGAACAGACAAGCAGGCTACAGAGCACTCAAGCGAAGCTTCATAGCAGAGCTACCCTGGTGTAAACTACCTATTATTGGAGGCTAAAAAAGTGACAATTAAACATGACAATTAAATCTGCTCCTGTCCCCGACACCCTAACTCATCACATCAGTTGCCTTCACCCACTACCCACAGGGCTGTGAGAGTGGGCTGCTCCCATGCTTGTAGAGCACCTGAGGCAACACAGCATTTGTGTAACACCCCAACCAATACCTGGGTTGGGGCATCTCTCCCAGGACAATTCCTCTAGGAAAAGCCCAAGCCATAAAGGATGAACCCTGGCAGATCTGGACCTCTGCTTGAAGCAGTTCCTCCTACTTCCCTGCTTCTGAAAATAGCCAGGTGACCACATATAAATACCACTATTCAGAGAAAAGTGGTGGGATGTCCCAGGCAAATCATCACATGACTGGGCATCATGACTGTTTGAGAAGAAACATATTCTGAATGTATTATTACTGTCTTGTCATGAAGGGGACGAAGTGGTTTAGGAGAGCACAGGGCCAGGCACACGTCCTGTCCAAAGAGCTTAACTTCTAAGCTTTAATCAGAAGAATTAGGGCTTTACTTTGTCTCAAATTTAATCAGAATGAATAGCGGAGATGGTGGTGCAATTTCGTAGGCAGGGTGCTATCTCCTTGGGACATTCCCTCCTGTCTCACATTGGCCAGGCAGCACCCCTGGGTGACCAGGGTCTGGCTGCTGGTGAAGGGCACCGTCTCAAGGGCCACAGCTCCCTTTGGAGTGCCTCGGGCAGGATGAAAGCTCTGTTGGGACTGGGGGTGCTTCCTAGGCTGGCTTTGCCCTCCTGTTGGAGGTTCAGCTCTAGATGGGCCCTCGGGAGGCTGTCTGAGGTCTCAGCTACCTGAATACACATGTATGCACCTCATGGCAGCTCCAGCAGGTCTCCTACATCTCTGCTCACTCAGCATTCTTCTTTGGGCTGAAGCCACCACGGAACTGCCCTCAATGGCCATTGTATTGCCAGCTGGACTGTAGCCTGGGACCTGATTTAGCCCAGCTTCCATCACACGTGCAGTAGCATGGCTGTGCCATGGGTGTAACAGAGCTGAACCAGATCTCCCAGTAGCAATAGTGAGCATAAAGGAAGGAGATTTGTTCCATTCCTGGCAGGCCTCCCCACTCATGACACAGCAGTTGCAGATCCCTTGGCAGGCCAGGAACTACATGTGCACAGGGAAGGACCTGGGACTAAATCCAGGGCAGGCATTGCTCTTTTCCCCCAACTCAGCTCCTGCATCACCCACCACATTGTCAGAGGATCACTTTTCCTTTATTTTTAACTCCAAAATAGAACTTTTGATTGACATTTCATCTGGCAAGCTCAAATTCAAGGCAAAGAGCACCAAACTGAAATTAGTTAAAGTGAACCACCCCATCCTTTTGATGAGAGCTGCAATGGTCAGAGGGCTTTTGTCACTCAGCTTTTTCCACTCCCTTTTTTTGACACTCTCTTCTGTTCTCTTTTGCAGAGAAGCAACCACATCTCTCATTGCAAAGCTGGATCCCATCTTTCCTGGGCAGCATGCCACCCTGCCATTCTCTTCCCTGGGCAGAGCAAATTCCTGACCATGGCAGCAGGCAAATATCAGGCACACATAATAGATGTGAACTTCATCCCAGCTTCTCTCACTTTTTGCTGCATTTCCAGCTCACAGAAGTGGCTTGGATCTTCCTGAGCAAAATATAATCAGGTCTGTGTAAAAAAAAACAGAGGGGGAAAGAAAAGCCCTGACTATATTTTTAAATAATACCGAAAAGCTGTAAGTATGTGGTTGGCCTGTTTGTTCTTACTGCCTGGGATCAGCGCGATTATTCAGGATTCATTTTTATTTCTGAGTTTTATTTTTTTCTCATTCAACAGCTGCACATTAATAAAAACTCCATTTATTGGAGGATTTGGCTGGGATTGCTATAATAAAATAGAAGGATTTGTGCTGGGCACTAAAAGAACTCTCTGCAAAAAGTAGTGTTTTTCCAGTGATTAGGAGCACCAGAACATATTGTTTTGCTGTGTAGCACCGTCACTGCCAAGGGTGGTGACAGATGTCTTGTGTTAATGTTGAATGATTAAATGCCATTTCTGAAGCCACTCCCTATCTGCATAGCACGGGGCAACTTCACCCACACAATCTGCCTTCAATCTGTTCCTTTGCCAAGAGCATTCCGCCTTGCTGACTGTCAAAAAGCCCCCATCACAACTCAGGTTGCATGCTGTGCCCCAGGGCCAGCCTATGTCCAGACATCAGCCTTTCAGTCACCCTGTCAGGAACACATACTGCAGCTCAGAGACAGAGAATGCAGCCAGTGAAACAGAGAGACAAGTACAGCTCTCGGGTTTTCATCCTGCCATGATGTTCCTCACCCATACCAATAGTGAAGATGGGTTTGGTGGGAAACATGAGGCCAGCCCAAGATGTCACTATTTCCAGGTCTCAGGTCTGTGTTGCTGAAAGAGGTGATGTGTTTCTGCACACTTGCCTTTCCTCTATCCATAGACCACTGCTTGTGTCAGCAGGGACCTCCTCGATCTCACTTTCGACCATTGCCTTTGAGCAAGTCAAAGAGCATCACACTTGTGGGTGACTCCATAGCCATGTCCAGCTGCACCAGGGCCTCCACAAATCCTCTAGCACTGGCTGACTTGCTTTCCAGTGTCCTCAACCCATGTCCTCTTACTCCCCTACTATCACAAAACACTGCAGCCCACAAACTGCGTCTCACTGTGCCCAAAATCAGGTAGGCAACTTAACTCTGGGAAAAAAAGAGCCTCTGCCCAGGAAGAGAAGATGGACAGACCAGCAGCAAGGTGGAAATGATGGCTCACTGCTGTCCACCTGAAAATTAGCAAACAGCAATGTTCATCTTCTAAAAGCCTGCTCTGTCCTCTGCAAACACATACAGAGATACCCAGAGAGAACCATGCAGGCGCGCACACACACACAGATCCTTGATCAGAACATCTGTATCCTCTGGAAGTATATTGTCTTTACAAAACCATTATCTGTTTGGCATCTGTTGCAATGACCTACTCCAGAGACAAGTCGCACACACCACTTCCAACCCATACGCACACATGCGGCATCTGAGGCCCAAGAAGCACAGAGGACAAATAAGGTTGTTTCCCCAAATAGAGCTGATATGGAAGGGGGAAGGGAAGAGCCATCTGAGGAAAATATGGGTGCTCACATGCATTCACACATGTTGCTACAAGTCCTGTCAAGGGGGAAACATGGTAGGGGGCACTTTGGCAAGCTGGAAGGTGAATAAAGATGTTATAGAGGGGATGGCCCTGCAGGAAGCCAAGCCAAGACGAAGTTACTGTACACGCTCATGCCACCCCCAAACAGCACCCTTCTGCCCTCCTCTGTTCCTTCTGTTCACCCCTCTCCTTGCATCACATGGATTTGGGGTTGATGTTCCCTTGCTTTTCCCAGGACCAAGACATTGAAGAAGTTATCCCCCAGGCTGAAGCAACTTGGCTGCACAAGGCAGCTCTTCTGCGAAGTGTGAGGAAGCAGGAGGGCAAAGTGGTGCAAAACAGCAAGAGGCCTAAATTGACTTATTTCTATCACCTTTCCTTTAAAAAAATATGAAACCCTGCTCTCACTCACTAATCCATCAGCCTGACAGGTCAAGTAAAAGCAGGTTACCCACTCGCTTTCACTTCCCCCTCAAATTAATCTCTGTGCTAAATTACAAGTTGATAATGGGTTCCCATTAATTATTGATTTTCCAGATAATACTTGTTAAAGTAGAATTAACGCTATTGTTTCTGAACAAATACTGCCCAAATACTGTGTTTAGCGGGCTTGTAATCAGCTTTACCCACTTCTCCTCTAATCTGATTGAAACAGATTTCCTACCAAATCTTTTTTATCATTTCGTTGATATTAAAAGGTCACATATTTATGTCTGCCCAAAAGTTTAATTTAAGTTACTGCAATTGATTATCATTACGTGTTCATGCTCAAACAGCAGAGTTCTTTAATTTAGACTGGGAATGAAGAAGCAGAGAGAAACACTGAGGAAGTACTTTCTGTGGCATTCAGTGAGTGATGTTAGACATTGTACATTTTAGCTTATTTTTCCAAGCCCTATATTATGATTCTGTTCACCATAATGCCTTTTGACCTGCTGCATTTACTCCATCATAATTATCCTTTAATACTCTTATAAATGAACTTTTAGCTTATCTTCTGTTAATTCTCAGAACAAGCAAAGCACACACGTAACAAACAAAGCCATCTAAATAAAGTGTTTAACCCTTGTGGTGGATTTCTCTGATAACTCAAGGGTGCGCTGTGCATTTAAGAGGTAGGTGGCTTATTTACACTTCCTCTCATGAGGTACAGAATACATAATTTCAGCCCCTTTTCAAGCCAAGCCCCGTTGAACAACCCTCTGAAAAGAAAAAGCAATGAATTTAAAGCAAATCAAAACTAGCTGTAAAGGGTATCACAGATCAGTCTGGGATTTCTCCAGTGCTGGGCAGCCACCCAAGCTGAATGGCACACAGGACCCAAGATGAGCTAGTTAGAAAGGGAAGGTGGAGGCGACTTGTGTCAACAAAAAGATCCCACAGTACTAAACATTGTAACATCTTCCACCTTTCTTCTCTTCCACAGCCATGCTCAAGCCAGGATGAGAAAGGGGTATGTACTGCTTTGTTCTTTTCCAAGTTATGGAGTTTGGCACATAATCACATCTCAGCAATGATCTCAGCGAGGGTTTCTGCAAATACAAACCCTTCAGCAATATGATATTGGGGAGCACAAAATGAGACCCTCCACAAGGTGAGGATCCCAGTTCCTTCCAGTAAATAGGCATATCAGACTCTCACAAACTCTTCTGCAGAGGGCAAAACTGCAACCCATCTCTGCTGTGACCTGGTTTCCCTGATCCACCTGGCGATGAGTGCTAGATAGCTGACGTTGCTCAGCACTTGCCTCCTGAGGTGGAGGACAGGTGCCTAGACACCCACCACCCACAGAGCCCTGCTGCCCATGCATTTCTGAATGTCCCAGATGGGGACAAGATCAGTGAGGGGTCACCTTGGCAGGAGATGCCCTGCTGCGAGCGGTGCAATCGCAGCTCCTCTTGCTGCAGTCACTCCGGTCTCCATGTTGCGGCTGTTTAATATTAGATGACAAGGTCTCTTTCCTGGAGAGCTTGCTAAACCTGGACATACACGGAGAGAGAAATGAAGCAGTATTTTCCCCAAAGGAGCTGAGACACAGAGGTTTAAGACCAAACCCAACACAGCCTTTGGCGGCTTGGGGCTCAGACTTCAGGTGTCTACACACAGCCCTGCAAACCTTAAACATCTTTTAAGCAATGGTCAATGATCAGCTCATACAGCTGCACATTTTCCCAGGACACATGGCAATGAGGTCTTGCAGGCAGAAAAAGGAACAGAGATGGGTGGGTGTTTCAACCACCAAGCCATAGTCCCAAAATGACTCCACATACAGCAGGATCATCTGCTTCAGCATTTCCTTTTCCATGCACATCCTGCATCTGCCTATTCTGAAGACAAACTGCTTTTGTTTTCTATCAATTCATCAGAGAGTATCTCATCTGACTAACTCAGAGGTAGCTAGAGGACAAAATAATTAGAAAATTCTTAAGATCCTTTTTTATAGACTTGGTAAACTCTGCAACTTGCCAGAGAAACTCAGATTTTCATGGAAACTTAGTGATATTCAGTGAAAAGCTAGTAGCATGCATAATGAGAAAATACCTAATTCTCCCAAAGAAGGTTTTATGCCCATAAATGCATCTACAATAAACTGGAAGGGTTAGATTATATCTAGTAATGTCACGCAGACCTCTAGAGGAGATTAACTCAGGAGTTTCGTTATTAAAGGTGTACTATTCATGAGCCTAAGTCCACTACAGTGATAGACACTAAACAGTACTAAAAAAGGTTAACAGCCCTCAGCAGCTCTAACACACAATCTGTCCCCATTGGTGCACATTCCAATAAAAAAAATCTTGATAAATGACAAATGAAACAGCCATCCTATTTGGTCCCCGGCCCATCTTATTTGCTCTGTAATATTATTTGCCCTCACAAAATCCTGTTATGTTATTTTCTCTGGTTTTGCCAGCAAGATGAGGATTCTTTCAAAGTCATGGGGCTGGATCCTCAGCTGCTATGGACTGACCCAGCTTTATCATCTAATGGGACTATGTTGACTTACATCAGCTGGGAATCTGTTTGCTCCCCTGCTTCACGTGGAAAGGACTCACAAAGATTATCAGTTATCTTTATGACTATAATGTTTTTATTGTAAAGAAATAATTCTAAAAGCATTTTTCCCTATCCAGTTTTTATAGAATCCAATCCTCTGCTATAGCTTAAGGACAAACAATTTCACTATTACCACCAGCAGAGCCAAGGCCAACTTGAGAAAATTTTATTTATTTCCTGATAACATAATCCATATTCTACTGAATTGCTATGTGAAATATATTCCTGTGTAATACCAGAGTGTTAATGGCACAGAGTAAAACCGCAAGCTGGTTTGAAATGCAGAGATTTTGAAGGAAAAGATATGAAATCACATAATGCAGCTCCATAATCATTTGACAATAAATGATCCTTTTATCCGATTATTATTCAGTTGCATGTCTTTAATAAAATGCAGCAGTCACCCATTCCCCAAAGCATTTGGACCACAGTTATGATCAAACAGCAGTGGCTTGTAGCAGGAAAGCTGCGTCCTTATCCCTTTTTACACCATACATAGCCTGAGCTCCTACAATCTTAGGACCATCAATGCGATGAGATTTAGGATCACATGCATAATTGCTTTAAACTGTAGTAGCTCCAAGGAAATTGTCACACCAGTGGTTACCAACTAGCAGGCAGGAACTGGCAAGGACCGATACTGGAATATAAAGACAGCACTGAAATAGCCTGTGACTAATAGAGTCAAAGAAAGTAGGAAGGAAGTCCCTACATTTACCAAGAGCAAACATATCTCCTGTTCATTAGCTGGCTTTCCTACAACATGCTCATTGTTAAGCTGCGATCCACAGTTCAGAATAATTTTCTTTTAGCCAATAAAGTTTTGCAGTTTCAAACAAGGAAAGAAGCTGTGGTCACCTCTTTTGGCGAAAGCTGTGGGTAACTACTAGATCCTTACTTTTCCAGAGAGGAAAAGTAGATGACTCAATGTGTAAAGAATTTGAGAGAGCTAACACAGCATCAGATAAGTCCTGCTTTTTATGGTTTCAGAAAAGACAAATTATCCTTTTCCATCAGATTGTAAGTTGGCTCAAAGATTGTAAGCAGGCTGATAAAATAATACTAAACTAAACTACAGCTAAAACAATACTGCAGCTGCTAATACTACAGGAATTTTATTTCATTCTGGTTTAAACAGAAATGAATGTTATATAATATTGGTTGTGTCCATATTGATCAGTTTTCAGTCTATTTAACTGCTAAATCCTCAAATCAACACCAGCCTTTTCTCAGCCCAGCAGAGTTTGGTTAACCACCGAGCTGCAAAGAAACATTAAACTGAGTAACTGAGTTTCCATCACATTTGCAAAGGATTAATAAATGAACTAAATAGTACAGGGTCAGGTCAGCTGTGCAAGCAAATTTAACCACCTACAAAAATACATTATTGCTTTCAAAAAAGCTACAGCCTTTTGTCTACATCTCCTTGAAAAAAATGGTGACTGGTCCTTTGGGATGGCGTCTAAAATAGTTGAAGAAAAGGTTAAATAAAATGACATGGCTGGAACACATTTTCTCTCAGAAGCAAGATGAATTTGGATAAAAAAGGGACATATTTTTCACCATGGATTCCCTAATGTTATTTAAAACAGCCAAAAAAATGGGCTTTTCTTAACGGTGCCAATTGTGAACTTGGCTGTTTATACATGGTGTTGTGTACATGGGGTAATATTATTCACACTCAGACATTATCAGAAACTAAGGCATAAAGATATGAGGCAGAGAAAGATTTTTTTTTTCCTTTTTTTTCTTTTTTTTTCTGTTGTTATGTGGCCACTGGTGACTGATCAATAGAGATGTAGAAGGGGATTTGCCATAGGTAACTCATCTACTCAGTGTGCAAGAAAATACATGTTGGATTTCTGGAGAAGGTCAGGAAAGACACAACTTTTGCCTTCACAGTTTCTGTAACTGAAGACTCCTTGCATTTTGCCTTCCAAATAGTCTAATAGGAAAAAAATAGCCCTACAAAATTGCAAAAGCAGCACAGGAGCCTCACTCAGCAAGATACTGTCTGTTTGGGAAAACACCAAGTAACCTGGAATGCCTTGCTGCTGACTACAGACTAGTTACATGGACCCATGACATGACTTCATACGGGTCCCACTGCACTCAATTCCCACTGAAAGCTACAAACACAGCAGGCTCACAGCACCTCAGAAAATCAGGTACCATGTCTCTGCACAGCAATGCCTGTGGGTTGCTTATGTCTTTTTCTTGTAATAAGCAGGCAACAATGACTGCAGCAAAGGAAGATGTGCCTGAGCAGAGTTATGTGTCAGAGAACAAGCCATCAGAGCCAGGCTGGACAGGAACAAAGCGGCTGACATAGTGCAAATGCACAAACTTTAATGAAAGTCATCCATCATGTCAAATAACTCAAGAGGAAATTCTTGTTAAAACAGTACTTTTCCAAGTCTTTATAGTTGTCAAAGATATTTACAGCACATAGTGTTTTCTTTCTTCACTCTGATCAACTATTTGAAGTTAAAGATGAGGTGCCACAGAACATCTACTGCAGCAGCCTGGAATTTCCCAGAGGAAAAGCAAGTGTCCATGTAGAACATTCACATCACCTGACCACAACTTGCTTTTCCATAACTTTTCACAGCCCTGACAGTAGCCCCTCGACTAGCAAGGGTCTGAACATCTGGCAGAAATGCAGTGGTTCAGAAGGGAAGGATATAGCAGCAGCTGAATAGTTCTATTAGGGTCTGCAAGGCATGTGAGGCAAGCAGCTGAGCTACAACCCAGCTCATGATGGTGACATGATGGTGGAGAAACATTAGTAGGTTCAAAACTGGGCAACTCAATCCTTAGACACCTGCAGAGCTGATCAAAGGTGGTAAGACCACAAACTCTTTGGCATGCACAGATTAATTGAAATGTCTGACCAAAATGCCCAAGTATGACAGATATAGAATCTGAGAATCACAAAATATGCCAAGTTGGAAGGGACCCACAAGGATCTAACTCCTGGCCCTGCACAGGACCATTCCCAAGAGTCACACCATGTACCTGATAGTATCATCCAAATGCTTCTTGAACTCTGTCATGCTTGGTGCTGTGACCACTTCCCTGGGAACCTGTTCCAGTACCCAGTCACCCTCTGGGTGAAGAATGTTTTTCTAATATCCAACCTAAACCTCCCCTGGCACAAGTTTAGGCCATTCCCTTGGGTCCTGTCACTGGTCACCACAGAGATCAGTGTCTGTCCCTCCTCTTCTCCTCACAAGGAAGTTATAACTGCACTGAGGTCTCCCCTCAGTCTTCTCTTCTCCAGGCTGAACAGACCAAGTCACCTCAGCCACTCCTCATACGGCTTCCCCTCAAGGCCCTTCACCATCTTTATTGCCCTCCTTTGGATGCTCTCTAGTAGCTTTAATATCTTTCTTATATTGCAGTGCCCAAAGCTGCCACAATATCCAAGGTGAGGCCACACCAGTGCAGAGCAGAGCGGGACAATCCCCTCCCTC
>WEIV01000348.1:49277-63561 GCA_013390005.1 Calyptomena viridis | reverse complement strand
TGGTGCTCCCAGTTAATTTTTGGCAAGATGAGGTCCCCCATAAGGGCAGTTGACTTGGAAGTGTCCCTTAGTTCCCCAAAGAATAATTCATTGGCATCATCATCCTAGCCAGGAAGTCTGCAGTGGACTCCCACAGTTACATTAGCATTACTTGTTTGCCCCTTGATCTTATCCAGAGGCTCTCAACTGTGCCATTGCCAACTATGAGCTCCATACATTCTAACCCTTCTTTAACATATGGTGCCACCCGTCTGCCTTTTCTGCCCTGCCTATCCCTCTTGAAGAGCGTGTAACCCTCCAACACAGCATTCTGATCACAGGACTCATTCCATCAGGTTTCACTTATGTCAGTGATGTCAAATCTCTGGGCCAAAGCTTAGAGCTCCTCTTTTTTGTTCCTCATGCTATTAATGTAGAAGCATTTCACGGGTAGTACATTGTAGCCAAAACCTTGTGAGGGAGGTTGAGGGATCCCATTAGTGCTTATTTCCTCAAGTTTTGGCACACCATCCCATCACTCATCACTGGTGAGCCTGGTTTTGTGTCTTTTCCCCTACCAAGCTAGTTTAAAGCTCTGTCAATGAGCCCCACTAGCCCCTATGCTAGAATTTTTTTCCCCTCTGAGACAGGTGCATCCCATCAGGTGTCAGTAGACCACGTGTTGAATAGATCATCCTATGGTCAACAAACCCCAAATTTTTCCAATCACACCAACCTTGGAGCCACTCATTAATCTTATGGATCTGTCTATTCCTATCAATATTATTACTTGTTAACAGAAGAATCAAGCAAATCACTACCTGTGCTCCTGATCCTTCAACCAATTGTCCCAAGGCCCTGAATCTTTTGATTGCCTTCAGAATTCTCTTTGTTATTTTGTTGGAGCCAGTCTAAACAAACAATAGCAGAGAGTAATCAAAAGACATTACTAGACTGGAGAGTTTTCCAGTAATGGAAGAGAGCTGACTTCCCTGTGAGTTGGGTCCAGTCTGCATATGGGGCCCTCTGCTCCCCTTAGAAGGGAGTCTTCTATTATAACTACCCTTCTTTTCCTCTTAATAGAGGAGGTCTTGATGTGGGGTACAGATGGTGTAGTTTCAGGGGGTCCTGCTACCCCAGAAGGACCTTTGCCCACCTCACAAGTTGTCTGGCCTTAAATTTCCAGAGCCTCCTACCTGTTGTAGAAGGTACCAGTCCTATCTGGCAAATTTTGAGAAGGAACCTTCCTCCTGGTATATGCAGTAACCTGCTTCCAGCCTCCGTCTTTAACATACCCTTGACCAACAATCCGTTGACTAATTACACTGCAGCATTCTGAGTCCACCTGCTTCTCCATTACAGTGGAGGTTTGAGAGTCCTGACAGCCTTGAGATTGTGGCATCTCTGGAAATAATCGATCTCTCTCGTGCTCATTCACCTGAATATTATGAAGCCTCTTCACTTCTTCCCATAGCTCCTTCACGTGGTGACACAGCTCCTCAATCACAGCACACCCCATCTATATTCTCCTTCTGCTGACTAGGTAGCAGTGATCTGCAGTTTGGCTTTTTGAACTGGAGGAATAAATGTGGTGTGAACACTGAGAAAGACCTTCCATTCAGTTAGACTTTTCTTCCAATGTGACTCTCCACCAGCTCCAGCAAATTCATATCAGAATAAGTCTAATCAAACCAGTCAGAATATATTGGTGGCTCTGGTACTTCTTTGGCTGCTAGAATCCCAACATGGGATTTCTCCAGAAATGAAAGAGCAGTTCAGTTACAGGACTGGGGTCACATCTCCAAGCACAGAGCGTCTGCACCAGAAATGGCAGTACAAGCTGACAGCTGTCATATATTTTCTTTCGCAGCTTATACTATCATTACACTAGCATCAACCCATATAATTAGAAATACACAGAGGCAACATCCCTGTGAACCACTCTTTTCCTCCTAGAGACTCCATCCATTGCCTGTTCTCTCCAAGGAAGAGGCTCGAACTTCCTGCTTGTGAGGACAAAGGTGTTTGTCCAAATTATCTTTTTTATTCATGGGCCTTCCTTAACAGTAATTACAAGAACAACAAATCCTGCGGGAGCAATGTAACTAATTCATGCATGGATGTGCAAATGGGCAATTTGCAAGCTAATTGCCCCCACACAATACACTGTGCAGACAGGTTGTCCAAACACTGCCTCTGTGCACTTTTTGTAGCAGCGGCTGCTTGGTAAGAGTCGGTTGAAATGCTTTCTGGACAGACAATGGGCTTGCTCAAGTGTGCAACTATTTGGGAGGGAAGCTATCCCGCCCACCCTGGGTGGCAAAGGTTTGTTCTGCCTGCGTCCAGCTGCCATGTTGGACCAGGAAAATACAGGAGCCATGTGCAGGACAAAACAGTTTTGCCTTATTGCCTCTGCCAGCTCAGGAGGACGCAGAGAATATCAGCAGCATATGGGCCTCGGGGGATTTCAGCCATTTAGCAAACATTACAGGCTCCATAACAAAACAACAGTGTTTCGGTACTTAGATCAACCAAATAACTAAATTAAATTCCCTAGACGGTAAGGACTGGTATGCTAATTGGCTTGCCTTGTTTTTTTTTCTATGCAGCTTCCCAAGAAACAGATTGGCCCATTTTTCAGGCAACTGATTGTTAATTGGAGTAATGAATAGCAGGCTGGAGGGGCTTGGTAAATTTGCTTGGTAAATTCAAACCCCATTGTTTATGAGGACAAGCTAGAGGTGACCGGTTTTNAGCAAATCACTACCTGTGCTCCTGATCCTTCAACCAATTGTCCCAAGGCCCTGAATCTTTTGATTGCCTTCAGAATTCTCTTTGTTATTTTGTTGGAGCCAGTCTAAACAAACAATAGCAGAGAGTAATCAAAAGACATTACTAGACTGGAGAGTTTTCCAGTAATGGAAGAGAGCTGACTTCCCTGTGAGTTGGGTCCAGTCTGCATATGGGGCCCTCTGCTCCCCTTAGAAGGGAGTCTTCTATTATAACTACCCTTCTTTTCCTCTTAATAGAGGAGGTCTTGATGTGGGGTACAGATGGTGTAGTTTCAGGGGGTCCTGCTACCCCAGAAGGACCTTTGCCCACCTCACAAATTGTCTGGCCTTAAATTTCCAGAGCCTCCTACCTGTTGTAGAAGGTACCAGTCCTATCTGGCAAATTTTGAGAAGGAACCTTCCTCCTGGTATATGCAGTAACCTGCTTCCAGCCTCCATCTTTAACATCCCCTTGACCAACAATCCTTTGACTAATTACACTGCAGCATTCTGAGTCCACCTGCTTCTCCATTACAGTGGAGGTTTGAGACTCCTGACAGCCTTGAGACTGTGGCATCTCTGGAAATAATCGATCTCTCTCGTGCTCATTCACCTGAATATTATGAAGCCTCTTCACTTCTTCCCATAGCTCCTTCACGTGGTGACACAGCTCCTCAATCACAGCACACCCCATCTATATTCTCCTTCTGCTGACTAGGTAGCAGTGATCTGCAGTTTGGCTTTTTGAACTGGAGGAATAAATGTGGTGTGAACACTGAGAACGACCTTCCATTCAGTTAGACTTTTCTTCCAATGTGACTCTCCACCAGCTCCAGCAAATTCATATCAGAATAAGTCTAATCAAACCAGTCAGAATATATTGGTGGCTCTGGTACTTCTTTGGCTGCTAGAATCCCAACATGGGATTTCTCCAGAAATGAAAGAGCAGTTCAGTTACAGGACTGGGGTCACATCTCCAAGCACAGAGCGTCTGCACCAGAAATGGCAGTACAAGCTGACAGCTGTCATATATTTTCTTTCGCAGCTTATACTATCATTACACTAGCATCAACCCATATAATTAGAAATACACAGAGGCAACATCCCTGTGAACCACTCTTTTCCTCCTAGAGACTCCATCCATTGCCTGTTCTCTCCAAGGAAGAGGCTCGAACTTCCTGCTTGTGAGGACAAAGGTGTTTGTCCAAATTATCTTTTTTATTCATGGGCCTTCCTTAACAGTAATTACAAGAACAACAAATCCTGCGGGAGCAATGTAACTAATTCATGCATGGATGTGCAAATGGGCAATTTGCAAGCTAATTGCCCCCACACAATACACTGTGCAGACAGGTTGTCCAAACACTGCCTCTGTGCACTTTTTGTAGCGGCGGCTGCTTGGTAAGAGTCGGTTGAAATGCTTTCTGGACAGACAATGGGCTTGCTCAAGTGTGCAACTATTTGGGAGGGAAGCTATCCCGCCCACCCTGGGTGGCAAAGGTTTGTTCTGCCTGCGTCCAGCTGCCATGTTGGACCAGGAAAATACAGGAGCCATGTGCAGGACAAAACAGTTTTGCCTTATTGCCTCTGCCAGCTCAGGAGGACGCAGAGAATATCAGCAGCATATGGGCCTCGGGGGATTTCAGCCATTTAGCAAACATTACAGGCTCCATAACAAAACAACAGTGTTTCGGTACTTAGATCAACCAAATAACTAAATTAAATTCCCTAGACGGTAAGGACTGGTATGCTAATTGGCTTGCCTTGTTTTTTTTTCTATGCAGCTTCCCAAGAAACAGATTGGCCCATTTTTCAGGCAACTGATTGTTAATTGGAGTAATGAATAGCAGGCTGGAGGGGCTTGGTAAATTTGCTTGGTAAATTCAAACCCCATTATTTATGAGGACAAGCTAGAGGTGACCGGTTTTCATGGGAGGTGGGCAAATGGCTGGTGCCAGGTCAACTCCTTTCTTTCTCTTTACTCAAGGAACACAAGGGAAAATATAGCATCTGATTCCCCACTCCCTCTGGGGTGCTGTGCTCTTCAAACAGCTGAATTGCCCTCAAGAAGGGCTTCCCCAATGACTGCAGAAGGCCAGAGGGTTCGTTTATTGAGCAGACTTCTGCCAGTCTCCTACCATGGCTCCATGGTCCCTAACAGAAGTAAGCTCTACTGCCTCTGGGAAAGTCCTTAGTTGTGCTATGCTTTGCTTGCCTGGTAGCTTTGATGGGCCAGACAGAAGGTCTTCAGGGGCAGGAGCAGCCTGGTATAGCCAGGTCAGCAGGACACAGCCCCAAGGCTTCTCCCTTCATTGTCCCTTCATTGTCTCTTCATTGTCCTTTCATTGTCTCCTGCATTCTCATTAGGCCACATAGCCCCTGCTCCTTCCCTTTCCCAATCCCTGACCAGCAATGGTTCTGGTCCTCACTATCTCAGCCTCCCGGATCAGTTAGGGGAACACAACTAGGGTGTGGGGAAGGTGAAGCTTGGAGTTTTTTCCGCTCTTTGATCCAGAAGATCCAGCCCTCAAGCTTACACCAGCAAGGACGAAGGCTGTTACCTCGTTTCCCACCCTGCTCTCTCCAATGCCTGGCTCTGATAACAAACAGTGTGGAAATGCTGAGCTCTCTCTATTCTCACAAAAGTTGCTGTAAGCCAAGCTCTCATCATCTTCCTGGAGCTGAGCAGCCCTCTTCAAACCAGCTCCATGGTCACAGACAGGACACTTGCCTGCTCTTCTGGGCGAGCTTCCTCACAACTGCTTTCTGCACCAAGACCCGATGTAGACACTGCCTCAAAATCATGGCCCAATTATTCACAAAAGATAATACTAAGAAAATTTCAGAAATGGGTCCTTTTAGGGCATTTCTGCTTCTATTCTACAACTTGATGAGATTTCCAGTTTGTTAGCTTAACCAAAAATAGCTTTTGTAAATTCGCAGAGGTGTGCAATCGAAATATTTTAACTTGTTAAAACATCACCTTTCCAGACAACCACAGTTACACATTCTACTAAAAAGTAGCAATTGTTTGCATTACTTATTTTTCCAAGAAAACAACAGTTTCTGTTTCTCACTGAGCATGAAAGTGGCTCTAACAAGCACAACAACAAGTGCCTAACATTAAGTCTTCCCCAGAAAATCTCACAGCATCATTTTTATCAAAGTAGCAGAGCTCATCAGAGAGACTAAGACTACATTTTGCTAGAGGAGACTTATTTTCACAAATTATGTTAGAAGACAGATAGGTGACCACATTTACTGAGAAAAAAACATGGTGCTTCAAAAGGCCCAGTCCTCAAAGAGCTGGGAGGCGGTGTTGGAAAAAAGTCTTCTTAAAGTCCCTCAAGCTGAAGTGCAGAGATTTCCAATGTTTGCTTCTCTGAGCTGATCATAAGCATTTGTCCACACATTTCTGCATCCACTCTGGCATACGAGTGCTTTCCAAGCAACGGTGAATTTATCACCGGGGCACTAGAAAATACATTCATTTATAGAAACTAAACCACTGAAAATTAGTTTTCTTCTTCAAGGAAGTCAGAAATACTGGAAAGCAGTTCTACAGCTCTGGAAGCATAAATGCTTGAAGGCTAACAAGAGGCTAGCACTACTATTTATTTGTTAGTAGTTGATTTAAGTAATGGAAAAACTGAGAACACTTTCTTTCCATGGTGCACAATGATTATTTCATGCACAAAACTTTAGGCATCTCCTAGCAAATGAGATGTACAAACTTTTTAGAGTAGGAAAGTGACTTTCAGGGTCATTCTCCCTTATGAGAGAAAGTCTCATATGTTCTCCAAGCATCCATTGCTAATGTACAGGGTCTGGCAAATCCACATGGAGGACTGAGAGAAGTGAATTCCTCCTCAACAGGCACTGGAACAGCAGAGCACCTCTAAAAGCAGCTCTCAGGGCATGAGACTCATCTCCAAAATTGTCTCTCAGGGCACAAGAAGCAACATTCAGCAAAGAAAAAAACAATACTGCACTCAGATCTGATGCAGATGTTTAAGCTGATCATAGTTCTCTGGATACAATGCCACATTTTTAAGGTACCCTAAATTGAAGTCGAGGTTTGTTTTTTATATGTTCCTCTGCAGCTTCTGAGATAAATAAAAGATTAGCATCTGTGAACAGCTATTTACATCCCCTTCTGTAAAGCTGAAATGAAAATATTACAGAATGAAACCCACAGAGCTGTGCCTCAGTCCACTGTGACTTCAGCTCCTAATGTTGTTCAAGGAAGGCAGTGTAACAAGGCTGTGCCACCTCAGACAGCACTGTCACATTGAAATGGAGCTCAAAGTACTTTTTGCTCTTTAATCTGACCCAGTCATACTTTTGTACAATGAAGAAATAGGTGTTGGCAACTCTTCAGGCCATATTTAACTTTATAATTGGACATCTTGGGTTATATACATAGGGGGGAGTTGGAAGCCAGCTCTTATTTCCCTATTTCCATTTGTACACATATTGAGCGAAAGAATATTATCAATATTAAGGAAAGACAGACATTTCCAGTTTTCTGTTCTTCACAATAAACTTAAATTGCTTCTGACACGCTTTATATAATAGTCATTGAAAGTATTGTAAGACTCACACAGAAAATTCATCATGAAACTAACAGTGTGAAAACCAGTAATCATGTGAAGAGGTAAATCACTGCCCAAATCCCACCACTACTGTCTGTAGTCACAATCTAACTGGCAGCTGAATACTAAGAGCATTTTTCAGGGGTTGACACTATCTAGGTGTTCCTTAACGACCTGAGAAACAGGATGCAATGTACCTTGGCTCAAGATGGAGGGCAGTGCTGCTTTCCAGAGGGACTTGGACAGGCTGGAGAAGTGGGCTGACAGGGCCATGGGTCCAGCACAGCCACACGCCAAGTCCTGCCTCAGGACAGACAGAAGTCTCCGTACAAGGGGACAGATCAAGGCTAGCTCCATGGAAAAGGCTCCATGGGGGCCAAGCCCACCAAAATCAGCAGCATCCTCTTGCAGCAAAGAAGGCCAGCCCTGTCCTGGGCTGTGTTAGCAACAGGAGAGCCAAAAGGAGAGGGAAGAGTCCCTACCCCTCCATTCAACACTTGTTTGTCAACCTGGGGACGGGAAGGCAAAGAGAAGAGCCTATTGTTATCTGCCTAAAGAAGAGAAGGAGCTGTGCTCTTCCCAGAGATCCCAGTGACAACACAAGAAGTGATGGACACAAACTGGAACATGGCAAGTTCCTATTAGGTAGCATGCAACATATTTCACCTCATGGGTGACTCAGTCCTGGGACAGGGCCCTGAGAGGCTCCATCCTTGGAGATACTAAATGCTCAGCTGGACAAGTCTTTGAACAACTCAATCAAACTTCAAATTTGGCCCTGGTTTGAGCATGGGAACCTCAAGAGGTCAGTTTGAAATGGAATTATTCTATGTTTCAAATATTATGCTCAAAATCTGTTTTTTTGAACCTTAACATCATACATCAGACAGTAATAGCTTTTAAAAGCTCTATAGAAGAGGTTGGGATCAATCTTCTGCAGAGAAAGCAGAATGGTAAAATGAGAAATGACTTTCTTCTCCCTCAGAATATTCACAATTGACTCCAAGATTATGACAAGATCATAAAAATCTCTATTAACAAAAGCACGCTCAAGGCATGGGCTGTCTATTCAAAACAAACCTGTGCCACCTGACAATCAGTTTACCAAGTGAATAATAGACATATTTGAACAAACACTCTGTCCACAAGCCTACTGGTAAAACATATATTTTTGACTGCCTGGAAATGCATCCCTAACACGAAACACAAGGAACAATTTCTGAAATTGTGAACAGTTAAAAATAGTAGCAATTTTTTTTTTCACTTTACTCATCCTCCCCACCTATTTTTTCTCCAAAACAAACTTCTTGGAAGAATTATGAATAATATTCAACACAGTGCTATGTGACAGCCCAGAGATGGATACCTTTCTAATGAATTTGGAGGAATCAAAAATACAATGATAGTAAACATAAAAAAAAAAATCTGGGGAATTCTCCTTAATTAGATTACACTCTGCACACCCTTCCATATGAATGAGGACATGGCGGTGGAAATTGCCTGACAGCATTGTTAATACAACTGAGGCAGTCTGTAGCAGTGGACATCTGTTTTAAAGCCTTCACCCAAATCTGCCCCTAGAGGCAAATCAGCTAGGCTTTGGATGTCAGTTTGAAACATTAAAAGCAAAATTCTTACTTGCTGGAAGCAGGTGCAGTCCCATAAACTCACCACATTTCAACGGCATGCAAGATTTCAAACAGTTCCAACAGTCTGCAAGTCTGGCACAATTACAAAGAGAAATAAACCTTTTCATTATAGAATGCTCAAATATCAGCAAGGTGTAGTAATGCTGTTTGACAGCCAGAAAGGTCTCAATAAAGTGATCAAAGTGCAAAGCATACTCAGCAACTACTCACTGCTCTAAAAATCAAGAGCTTGAAAATTTTGCTGTTTTCTTCCTCATGCTTAATTTTCTTGCATACAGATATGCTGGAGGATATATCCCCTTGATAAGAGCAATAAAAACATTTTTACTTTTTTTTTTTTCTGAAAGCAGAACCAATTCGTGTTTTATTCCAATAATCCATGGTACATGTCAAGTAAGGAGGGGGCAGAGGGGGAAAATCTGGCAGTGACCCTCTCATACATCATTTCAGACAACAGGCATCCACCTCAGTATAAGTAAATAACTGCTAAGCCATCCCCATTCATGTTTCTAATTAGTAAAATCTATTTAACAAACAGACACATAATATAGGTCAATTATGTAGGTCATGATAAATTTGTGAAGAACTTCAGCCTGTAGGGCACCAAAAAGACCACGTTGAGGCAGCATTTCCAAAGTTACAGCTCATTTCTGCACTAGGCTTGGGAGCAGCAGTGAGGAACAGCAGAGACCTCCTCAGTTGTTCTGGTTTGTTATACTACAGCCACAACCACTAATGAAAACATCAGTGGCACCCTCTGGAAGACATACAAGCACATAACTGCCCCTCCAAAGTTATTCAACCAATTACTACTGGCCAAAATTTCCAGAAACATAAATGTCTCAAAGGTGATTCATTTCTATGAGTTTGTCAAAAACTGGTGAGTATCCAGAGGGGAGATAGAGATATATTTTATTTATGCTTCCTCCATAGGAAAGGAAATGGAAAGGAAATGAGTATTTGTCTAGTATGTTTGACCATGGCACTCTAACCAGGGACAGATGCAGCTCCAGAGAAGCCACACTACATGCCAAGCCTGCCTTGTTAGAAATTTTGTGAAGGAGTGATGAAGAACCACCGTGGAGGGCATCAGAGAGCAGCAGGCGCCATGTGTGGTTTCAGGTAAGTGACAGAACTGCAGAACTACCCACCCTGCTCAGGAATATGGGGAGGGTGTGGTGACAGATTACCAGAGCAAACATTACAGGTGCACGGCTTGCACGTGAAACAAATTTAACGCTCAGGTTCAATGAACATCAGACTTTTCTGCTAAAGGTCAGCACTAATATAATTTGCTCTTTGAGATGAAGGGAGAAAATGGATCTTAGATGGAAATTTGAGCTATAGGTTTAGTTGCTGTACTTTTCCTTAGTATTTCCAAATATTTTTCTTCTTCAGGCAACCCCAGTTTGGCTTGATGTGGGACAGGATTTCTGACTTCCTATTCTGCTGCTAACCAAGGAACGCCAAAATCTTCCAATGAAATATCTCAGGGAGTTATCTGAGGTGCTCTTTGTATCTCAAACACGTGGAAGCACTAACAGCATTATTAGTTGAGTGGCTGGGGAGCATTCGGGACCCAGGACTCGGCTGGGAACTGAGATGCAGAGCAACAGCAGTCGAAAGGCTGGTGCCTGAGCACCCGTGGGCAAGCTTCAGTGGCACCAGCCACAAGCTAGGAACAGATTCCTAATCCCTTTGAATTTTCCAAACCTGCACTGCTGCCTGGAAGAACCAGTCCCCACGCAGGGCAGGGGCCGGAGCACTGAGGGAAAAAGGCCCTGCACACGGAGCTTTAATTAACTGTGCAGCCGTCAGAGGGCAGGTTTTCCACGCTGCACGTGTGCATCCGGGTCCGCGCACAGCAACCCCAGCTCTGTCGCTGGGTACATGTCAGCTGGCTGAACACTCATGTGCAGTTCCGCTGATGGGAGGAGATGGACCATTCCGTGTGATTTGGCATATGTTACTACCCGGCTTGCACAGAACAACATGCCAATCAGATGCAGTTGGTGGGCACACTGTGCCAAAAATACTGACCTTGTACTTACATCTAAAACATAATCTTGTTACTGTTCACAGTAGTCATGACCAAATTGGTGAAATAACCTTTTAATCAGACACATTTGTGCAATTTGTCTTTGATCCCTGTTTATTAATTCTCATTCAGACATCCAAGACAATTGTTCTTATAACACTGGAGTGACAGAGATAATTTCCCAAATGGTTCCCTAAAAGTTCCCGAACTGGTTCCCAATAACCTGCATTCTAGTTCATGTATGATACAGATAATGCACCAAGCTACGAATCTAAATGTGCACATATAAGCGGTATGTATAATATACATTGAAATTGAAAATCTGTTACAAACCTCAGACTATATTGCTTAATTCTAGGAATGACCACAATAATGCATGTGACGGTCTTAGAAACAAATCCAAATCATTTTAAACCACATACACTCCATCCCAGGTCCCAGTTCTCCAGCTGGGGACCTGTGGCCTATAGAACAGGGCATTCATTTTTCATAAAAGGAAAAAAACCAACCCAGCATTACATTCCCATTTCTTTGTAATCTCTAATCCTAACTGCAGGACTATTTAAGAACATATATGCAAGATATTTCAACTAAGAGAAATAAATACTGTACTATTTTGTCCTGTCCCTGGGGAAATGGTGTTCCTGACTGCTCTCTGCTGGCCTGACCTGCTTTTCCTGAGATCTTCTGTCTTCCCTAGTGAAAAGGGAAAAGACAACCTTGTTTTGCTGACTTAGCAATCGGTGACAGGAGCATCTTTTATTTAGTATTGAAAAACATTACGTTGCTAAGGAAAACAATACTAATATCACCTGAATCTTTTGCCTTGAAGAAAAAATGCAAGTAGTCCTTTACCTCAGGTAACCCTCCAGAAGTATTCCTGATTTCTTGCAACCTGGAAAAAGACACAGGCTGTTCATATAGCGGGCTCTCCTCTGTAATGAGCTCATAATACATGTATTACAACAACGCAATACAACATTAATAATACATTATCACAATGTAATACAACTATGTATTTCTAAAGGTAAGGGTCTCAAACCCTTGGATATAAAACCTGTATTATTGGTAGCTTTGTACAAGTCTTCTAAAATGTAGTTTATCGCCTTTGCTAAGCGTTCTGTTTGTGAAACTGGACTGAGGAAAAGACATGACATCTAGCAAAGCCAGTCAAAGCTGGTTGAAAGCCTTGAAACCGTTCCAGAAGATGGGATACTGTGCCAAAAATCAAAGGTCAAGTTGAAGTAGGGAAGATAGGGGTCTTTTGAGACCTCTGACTCAAATTTGGAAGGTGTATCTGAGGCATGGTGAGGGCAGTACTACGGGAAGGACAGTTTTGGAAGTGGGTGTAAGAGGCTTCACCACTTCCAACGCTCCATCACTCCCTCAGTGTAGACATTTTTCCTAATTCAAGCTGAACTTTCCCAACTTGAGGCCATTTCCCCTTGTCCTACAACTTGCTACCTGGGATAAAAGGCCGACTCACACCTCACCACAGTTAATTTCCACTACCAACTTGTTCAGTTAATTGTTAGGGTCTCGCTGCCAAACTGCCTCTACTCACTCTTCCAGATGGGCTGGAGCAGAAAGCTGCTGCTGCAGGAATAATTTTAGCTGCTGAAAGACAAAATTATCTAGATGGCAGAAGAGCCATTAAGGAAGCTAATTAAGCAGAAAACCTGTCAAAGGAACACGAGGCATGGGGAAAGGGAAGGAGCACCTACCTGAGGGCCTCCTTTGTTCACATCCACCCATGCTTCCCATGTCACAGCCAGCCCAAACTTGCAGGTCAAGAGTTCCTGGCAGGCTCTCACCAGGTCACAGAGGGTGCCCAGCAGCCACTGGTGGCGTTATCTCTGGGCCATGGTGACTCTCCTGCAGCTCGAACAGGCTCTGCTCTGCCCCGCCTCCTCTCAGCACGGGGATTGCTCCTCTTGTCCACAAAAATTGGGTTCCTTACCTGGTGTGCAACAAGCCAACAATCACACACTCCAGGGAGACATTATTTGTTTATTTATTTATTTCAGGGTTGTGGAGGCTTGGGTGCTCTGTGGTATTCTACAGATCAAGGACACATCCCCAGACTTTCCATACCATTCTTTACACACAGAAATTTAGTGTTGGTGAGAGAAACGACTGCTCACCATAAAATGCAAATTGTTTTATTGGGACAAATTCAGGAAGCAAAGGATTAACACGGCCGGGTGTATCCCAGAGCAAATCCAGACCGAACTATAAAATGTAATACATTTTATACAATTTTTCACACAGAGGGCGGTCCTCAGCTTGTGATACAAAAAAAAAGAAAAGAGAAAAAAAAGACAAAAAGCATTTCTAAAAGCATTCTTAACTGTCCTTATCTCTAAACAGAAAGTTACATTTCAACGTCAATGGTCGATATAGGGCTCAAATTTTATTACCCCTTGTCAAATGGGTGTCTGGCAAACATCTTCTTAAACAAAGGCCTTTAGAGTAAATACAGGTTTCTCTAAACACTCTTATCCCTGACTACCTATCATAAATTCTTAACTCACAGACAATGCTACATTGGTCTGCTTCTAATCTAACTAAATAAAGTATTTATTTAACTACTTTTAACTACTTTTTAACAAAGATATGCGATATGCAAAATACAACTTTATATTTTTCACAGTTGGTAACCTCTCAGGTACAGCCCCACTATTAGGATTGGTTAGTAATTGTCATACAAATTATGTTATTCCACCTAACTTCTCCACATCCTCAGGGGAAGGGTCTTCACCCAGGCAGGACCTTTTTGACATGTAAGGGTGATTTTTAGCACGGTAGTGAAGATAGTTCAGCTATAGGACACTTGGAACTTGAGTCTTTTGCCAAGTTGGCAAAATATACACAAACACCTTGATTTACTTCATCCTTAGAGCTTGTTGGCTCCAGGATATCCTCGACTAAGGGACACTACCTACCACCTGTTCAACTGACATACAGCAATACCTTGACTTACATCATCCTTAGAGCTTGTCAGCATCCTTCTCAGGTGCTGTTTGTTCCACTGGTTGTCTCCTTTCTCACTAATTAGGCTTGAAAGTATGCAAAGACCAAACATCAAACGATGTGAAAAGTATAAAGTTGTATTTTGCATATCGCATATTTTTGTTAAAAAGTAGTTAAAAGTAGTTAAATAAATATTTTATTTAGTTAGATTAGAAGCAGACCAATGTAGCATTGTCTGTGAGTTAAGAATTTATGATAGGTAGTTAGGGATAAGAGTGT
>WEIV01000348.1:33136-48681 GCA_013390005.1 Calyptomena viridis | reverse complement strand
ATATACACAAACACCTTGATTTACTTCATCCTTAGAGCTTGTTGGCTCCAGGATATCCTCGACTAAGGGACACTACCTACCACCTGTTCAACTGACATACAGCAATACCTTGACTTACATCATCCTTAGAGCTTGTCAGCATCCTTCTCAGGTGCTGTTTGTTCCACTGGTTGTCTCCTTTCTCACTAATTAGGCTTGAAAGTATGCAAAGACCAAACATCAAACGACATCCTGATCAAGGTAATTTTGATATATCCCACATTTTTCCACGACTGGTCCCCATACCTCTCTGATTTTGCGGCGTTTTGCTCTTTTTTAAGCACATTTTCCCGGGCCGCCACCGCGAGCAGCTCCGCCGCCCAGCGACCTCCCCTCACGGGGCCGCGCCTGCGCGGTGAGAGCGGGGCTGCCCGCGGGCCGGAGNACCCCGGGCACCTGCATGTCTCTGCCTGCTGATAGAAGCCAGAATGATTTCTCTTTTTTTTTGTTTTTTGGCAATGCCATCTTCCTGATTTCTGTGTTCCCTTTCCCTTACGCTGGTCTATTCTTATGTGTATTTGTGCCTGTGGTTTAGCTTTCCTCCATTTTTATGAAATTTTGTTGTACCCATTTTTGGCAATATGGTGTAATCACCTCGATTTGAAATTCCTTCCCTTCACGCCTTCTGTACGCCTCCAGTATTCATATCATCACCAGATTACGTATGTGTCAAAACCTCATTTAACTCAACTTCATCAATTGATTTGTTCTTTCTTCATTACTCTTAACCAAAAAGGAAAAATAATACGTAATTTTGCTCCCCATAAATCACCACTGACTGTTTTTTACTCATCTGGATGATGTTGTGTGAGCACTTGTAGATTTCTTGCATTGTGCTTTGCTGTGGATTCTTTCCTGGTATTGCAGATGGGGGAGAGGGGCACTCAATTCACTGGATTTTCCATCTTGCCTTTTAAACCCTAATTTTAAATTGCTTGTGTCTAGTCTTCTGGGACTTCCTTCTCTGTCCAGGAGCTAACAAAGATAACTGCCAGAGAAGCCATGGGATCTTCATCCTCTGCGTTTTTTAAGATGTAGTTGGATATAACTCCAAGAAACATGGAAGGTCCCCACAGCTGTCCATGCTGTGAGCAGGAGATTGGATGAGGCCTCTTCAGGTTCCTTCCCACCCCAGTTACTGTATTTGGCTTCTCTGAACTCTCCTTACTCTGTGCCTCTAAGGCCTCTGTAGCAATAGGGGAAAAGAAGATTTATGGTGCCCCATGCCTGAAAGTTAGCTGTACATCTCAATTACCTACTGAAGGAGAATGTGTTCCTTCTGGAAAATTGGGAAAATAGTGTTCAGTGTCATAGGCATCATACTTTTAGATCCTTTAACCAGGTTTAGAAAATAAAACAGACCTTTTCTCTTCTGTTGGATGTAGGAGTGATGTGGGAACCACCTGTTCTGTGTGAAGGACAAGAAATAAACCATTTGATACAGGGAAGAAACAGAACATC
Source organism: Calyptomena viridis (assembly GCA_013390005.1). NCBI lineage: Eukaryota > Metazoa > Chordata > Aves > Passeriformes > Eurylaimidae > Calyptomena > Calyptomena viridis. The sequence goes on along the minus strand of WEIV01000348.1, from coordinate 47,181 downwards.
TGATAAATGGAAGCCATGAAGATATCAAAGCGGTTCTTCACTTTTGGGATTTTGGCATGCATAGCTCTTTATGTTGCATACATGAAATGGCACTTGGATTCCAAACCCCTCCTAGGAGCAACAGAAGGAATTGCTGAAAGCAGGGGAGATAAACTGAACCATCAGGCGGTGACCACAGATCTCTCAGTCTTTTATGGAATTATGTTTGATGCGGGAAGCACAGGAACTCGCATTCATATATTTAAATTTACACAGCAGCCAAGAGGTAGGTCCTGCTCATTACATGATAGATTAAGTCTTCCACAACTTTATGGAGCAGATTATTGATGATTCTTTTCTAGGGATTACTTGAACAAACATGCTTCAGGTCTTTCTAGAGAGTCACCAGGAAGTATATTATGATGATATTATATAATGTATGTTTGGATACACTTGGAAAACATTCAACAAGGAGAAAATGCTGTAGTGTCAGAATGTGAACTGAATAGCAGCTGTACTTTTAGAGTGGTGGCCTGACGGTGGGCAATTTTTCATCACACTGGTGGAAGAGAAGATTATAAATTCAAACTGCCTTATTTGTTGTTGGCTGTCTCCAGTTCCTGGTAGTGAGCTGTTTTCCCTGCAGTGTCTATTTTAGCACATCTTTGGCTTCAGTGTTGAAGTGTTTTTAAACTGCAAAACAGAATGAAGCAGAAATTGCAAATTGTTTGGTTAAAATTGCTGTATATTGCATCTGGACAGAAACTACTGAGAAGTGAGACACAAGTGTACCAAAAGGCTCCAGTTTGCCTCTGGAGTTGTAAGTTTTATTTATTTACATTGTTGTCAGCTCCTGTTTGTAAAAGTCTTAGAGATCAATGAACCTGTGTGAGTGCTGTTAGTAGGTGATCTGAAGGTTATTTTAAGGATTAGCAGTTTGGTGTACATTGACCTCTGGGGAGCACCTTAGGTGTTCACAGTGGGCTACTGTAAGGCTTAGCAACCAAAGGGGTTAAACAACTGTCCATTGGTTTCCTTCTTTTAGTGTATTCCCAAGTCTTTGCTTCTTCTTTACCTGCTTCTCTTTAAACACAATTTCAGAATATATTGCAGCAAACTTTATGGAGTGTGGTTGGGTACAGGAGGAGGATGTTGTCAAGCTCATGTTGTCTTGACTGCAGGTTCATATAATACTGCATGTTTCCAAAATGCTTAAATCTGGCTCCATCTGCTGCCATTGAAAATAGTGGAAAAGCTTCCACTAGGTTTTGCTGAAGTCAAGTTTAGCCAGAGCAGAGCATGCAAAGGTTTGGGGTCTTTGTTATAGGTGCAGTTTGAAAAGCTGCACATGGCAGGTGTAAGGCCTCAAAGACACCTCACACCATTGTCTGATGTGTGTGAAGAATATGATCACAGTGGAGACGAGCACCTGAAAACCAGTCAGACTTTAAAAGTGTTTTTTTCAGGATCTAATTCCATAGCAAGGGCTGTATTTAAAGGTCAGGTGGCTGTTGATAGGTCATTAAACAGAGGCTTCAATTGACTTCCATTTGCACATTTGTTAAATGTAATTTGTTAAATGGTTTTGGTTTTGTGTGTGCGAAATTATTTGTACCATTACTTATTCTGGAATACTGCTTTTCCACAGAAGCTCCCAAATTAACCCATGAGACATTTAAAGCACTGAAACCAGGCCTATCTGCATATGCTGATGATGTCGAAAAGGTAATTTAAGTGACTTCTCTTCTGTCTCCCTTACCTTCTTGCTTACAGGGATTTAGGCACTCCCTGAGCCAGACTTACACCCAGCTCATAGTGTTTTACTGGCTCCACAAGCTTTTGTTTTCCAAGAATTTGTCATACTGCCTTTTGAGCTCTTTGTAGCCAAAACATTTAGTGGCAGAGAATTCCGTGTTACTGCTTGAAAAAGTTACTTTCTGGTTTTGACCTGTAGCTCGATAATCCCCATTATATTGGGATTTAAAGTGTAGGAGACAGAGTCCCACACCTTCTCCTGGCCTCTTGTGATATTGATTTGTCTCTGTTTCGCACTTACAGTGAATTGTACCTCTGATCACCCTTTTGCCCTTTCAAAAGAGTTTTTAAGATGCCTTTTATTGTTCTTTTTCTGCTCACAGAGTGGCCAGGGAATAAAGGAGCTCCTGGAGGTGGCGAAGAAGGAAGTTCCTATGGGGCTGTGGAAGTTTACTCCTCTGGTCCTGAAAGCCACAGCTGGCCTGCGATTGCTGCCTGGAGAGAAAGCTCAAAAGTTGCTGGATAAGGTATTATTTCTTGTCTTTCCACTTGCTTTCCAGAAATTTTATAGCAAACTGGTCCCTTCTGTGTAAAGTGCAAATTCTGTGTACATGAGTCATTCCCATTGTTTAACCTTGAAAACAGTGCAGACCTTCCTGATCTCAAATGGGGATGGAGGGAGAAATTGGGTGAGTGCAAACACAGACGAATGATGGCATCTCCAAATAGGCTGGGAAATGACAGATAACAAATGCAGTGAGATCCTACTAACAGTAGCCACAGGCCTGTTCTTACTGGGCATTTTTTAGAAAAGCTCTCTGCTATTTGATTGACCATGTTGTCAACTTGCTGCTGCAAGGTGACTCCTTTATATTGATTGAAAATAATCTTAATTGTGTTTATAGGCGTGTAGAATATGTTTAATATTTTAAAATATTACAAAAATAAACAAAATATGTTCTAGACCTTTCAGCTGCAGGAAAAGTTTATTAAATGTGCGCTGAGCACACTACTCTTTTTCTAAGCAATAATTGGAAGGAAGAAATGCAGCGTGGTTGAAACTAAAGTCTCTGCTGCCTGCAAGCTCACCAGTTCTTTTCTATGCTGAATTTCAGCTTAAACTTTAGAGGACCTGGAAAGCTAGGGCTCTGCTGTCTCATGTAGGATGTGGTATAGAGGATAATTATCAACTAAGCATGTTAAAAAGGGAGTTCCCTGGGACATTCCTGAAAGCTACAATGTCCATCTCCTGCCTTTCCCGTGCATGTATAGTAGTATCCTGTGAGTCACCAGTTGCAGGGAAGTAAACTGGATTCCCTTTCCTACCCATGTTCATCGCTTGCTAATGGCATTTCTGAGCAGTCTTCATGCTTGAAAACCCACACATCCATCCCTGCCTCTGCACCAAACTGCAGATGCTTGTTGGACTCTTGGATTTCAAACAAAGTGGTGAGCAGCTCTCAGGATCTGGCCCAAGAAGAGGAGCAGTAGTGTAAAACTGGAGTTCTAAAAAACTTGTTTTGCAGATGAAAAAATATTTCTCTGAATGAGGCTTTTATTTGAACTACAGGTGAAGGAGATTTTTCATGCCTCCCCCTTCTTTGTGAGGGATGACTGTGTGTCGATAATGAATGGAACTGATGAAGGTAGGCTGTCTTGTGGAGACTCTTTCTGCAGTCCTGGAAATTCCTGCTGAATTCTGACAAGCCCTCTACTCACTGTAGTGGGAACCCACGAGCAGTGGATTTGACAGAGTTTTTATGCTGCCACAGGCAGTGCCTGCCAAAAAGATCTTGTGCTACATTTACCAATTGGATGTCCTGAACTCTGTCCTGATTTTGAAAGCTCTGAGTGTTGGGCAGTTCTGTTGGATGACCAGGAAGCAACTGTGCAGTCAGCACTTCTAGAAAAATGTCTGAGTATCTGCTTGTTGAGATGGTCTTCAACAACTAGAGGTCAAACAGAAGTTTGCACACTCTGCTCTTGACAATGCTTAGCAGTATTTGGTCATAATCTGGAAGTATTTGGTCATAACGTTAATTATAACTGATCTAATGAGTGGGATTATGAGTTCAGTCTGAAAAAATTGTTATATAGAGAAGAAAATATATGCTGAAGTAAGCAGATGTTCATCAAAATATGCTGAGGACAGAACATCTAGATTCTAAATAACTGAGTGTTGAAATGTGTTTTAAATCTGCATAGAAACCAAACTTTAAAATAGGTGGAGCTGTTTATGAGTTCCTTTTTTCACTACTTAATGGAAGAAAGACATTGTAATTCTTCTTTTGTTTTAAAATCATTAATAACAGTGACAGCTTTGGTTCATGCAGGGGTTGATCTGGACCATGCTCCCTAGCATGCCTTGGGTTTTAACCATATGAATAAATGTTTGCATTTGTTAACATAAGGCCCACTAATTCACCTAATTTATGGAGAAACAGAAACTAAAACAAGAAGAGAACAGAAACAGCATAGCTTACAAAATTGCTTAGAGGAAAACAGGAAAAATTAGAATACTGAAAGATCAAAATTCTTAGTATTCAAAAGGAAAGTTGAATGTCTGACATCAAACAAAAGCCTACAAGGGGATGTTTTCCTAGAAAATGAAGCATGTGAGTCTCAGTCATGTTGTTGTCTTTTAGCTAAGGGTTGAAGAGTTTGTGACTTATGCCTAAGTTTCTGACCTATGAAATAGAGAGTTCTCCAGGAGTTTCATACATGGACTTCTCTCCTAAATAGCACATAAACTCTGATAGACAAGGTAATTCTCTCAAGGTGTCTAATCTTGGTTTTGGATAGCCATTGACAGTTCTGGAAATGTAACTTACTTGTTACTGCTGTTAGATAAAATGCATATGATCTAACAGTGCATCCTCTGAATCTTTTCCTCATACTAGGTATTTCAGCCTGGATCACAATAAATTTCTTAACAGGTATGTGTACGTGAGCATGTGCGTAAAGATATGATGGATACTGTGAAATTCATGCTGTTTTCTGCCCCTGCCTGGGATTTGCTCATTCACTGGGGTGGAGAAAGAAGAATTTGAGAATAAGTCAACAGTTATTTTTGGCTTGGCCTACTTAAGTCATTAGGATTTTGGCCGTTTACTTGATAGAGTGAGGAGTTTAATCCTTTTCCCTAGATGTTTAATGTAGCTTTTCTTTCAGTTCCCTGTAGGGTACCAGAGCATTTTATTCCTTTTTAGAATCTGCTGTGACTCTGGCTCAATTTTTTATCTGAATATTCTAGATGGGCTTGGCAGCTGCACAGAGTAAGAGAAAGTGCTGTGCTACTTCCTGACAGATTTATAATACAGAAATGCCACAAGTGTTTACATGGCTAAGTGAGAAAAGGGTAGCTGAGCTGTAGAGAAAAAAACTAAGCTGAAGACCTCTCTGACAATATGTAAAGCAGTCTGCCATCTGAGTTCTCTGCTCAGCACACGTAGTGTGTGCAGCAATGTGCTCTGAAGCTTTTTATGCTCACAGGAAATACCAGAAAGGTCAGTGATACTCAAACATCAGCTATCATGAGGTATACTGTGGTACTTGGCACGAACTGTCCTTGTCAAGAAGGTGCATTTGAAGGATCTAACTGAGAAGAACTAGATTTAAATGGCTGGCAGCAGGAAGAATTCCAAGAGAGCTGATTCTATTAGGCCAACTCTTTTCAGTATGCCAACCCTTTGGCCATAGGAATCTGAGAAATAGCACTAGGGGATCAGGGAGAGGTGGCCAAGGAAACCACATTCCTCTGTGTTACAAAGTGGTTGCCAGAGCAGAGTTTGCAAAAGGGTCCTTGCATCCACTGAAAAATGTGTAGGAATGCAGTAACCAAAGCTGCTGTAATTAGGACATGAACAGCCACCAGAGAAATAAGAGAAACTCTGTCACTTTAAGATTTTCAGGTCTGACAAAGCCAAAAGCAGTGCCCAGCAGAAAACAGTATAATCTAGTGCTGTCTGGAAGCTGACAGAGTTAGATTGTTCTCTTTCTTTACCACTGTTTTGTTCCTAACCAGTTTCTCACAGCGCCCACCATGGCTTTCTCTGTTCTGTCACACGTTTCAGGTAGGCTAGATGATCCGCAGAGGAGAAGTGTAGGGATGCTGGATTTGGGTGGTGGATCAACACAGATCACCTTCCTTCCGCGCACTGAGGTAACGTGGGTGTGCACACTGATAGGAAATGCTGGTGCAGAAATCAGTAACTGCTCAAATTTCTTTCCCTTGGAAACAGAGCGAGAGTTTGTCAGTGTGACCTGAAGCTACACTTGTGACAGAAAAACCCGGGTCACTTGGTCACGTCTGCCTTGTTACAGAGAGTCAGAGAGGCATTCACAGCTCTTCGTCCATCCTTTTAGTCCAGCTCCATGGATCAGTGGTGCATGTGGCGAGTCTGCCAGGGCTGCTTTATCTCGTGGAAAATACCACGTTCCACCTGAGTGTCTTAATCCTTGACTCTCAGTTTGTGCAGCTTGTAACGAAGAACTCAAAAAGCAATGCTGTTAGTGAATTCAGGTCCAACATTCGGCTTATATTGGGTTTTAAGACCACAGTAAGATGCCTTCTCAATCTTTGTTTCTGATTTTCCTGAGTTCACTCAGTTGCAAATGAATGCTCTTTAAGGAGCAACTGCTGTTACGCAGTAAAGAATGTACACTGCTGTAATTTCAGCTTCCTAGTGTGGCATTTTTATAGGTGTTCTGTGAGCTGGAAGCCCTGTGGATACAGAGACATAAGGCTCTGGCCTGAGCAGAGGTAGTGTTCCTAGTAAAGCTGCACAAAACCAGAGGTATGGGATGCTGTATCTGGTGTCCCAGCCTGGGATAATCAAGACCCTGCACTGTTAACAGCAGAATGACAAGGGATGTGAAGGGTCTGGGATGTGGAAATTCTGGACATAGAGATGGTGTTAAGATATGAGCAACATGAACAGCATTGTGGCCTGAGCTTTGCTCCCTGCAAATGTGCTACTACTGCTGCATTTGGGAAACAGGCTGCCAAGTGTGTTAGATAATTACCCTTTCATTTCTTCAGACCACAGGCTGGTCCTCACTGTTCCTTGGCAAGCACAGTGATGTGTTTTTCCTCTGGCTTGTGCAAATTTGCACATTAATTTACTTGAGTAGGAAGTTAATGTGTACCTGGCTTTCATATTAGTTTGCACAGAGTTTTCTGTAGTAGGGTTCATGTGAAGAGGCAGTTGCTGTAGCCTCTTGATAAAAGTGGTTAAGAGCTGGAATAAGGATTCCTTTTTAATGAAATTAATTCTTTTATACAGCATTTTGGTGTGGATACAAATAGAAGTGTAACCAGTTTAGACCCTGTCATGTGAAGACATGACTAGCTCCAGGTTTTTGGTTGTCTTGCTTATCAGCAGTCAAATTGAAATACTTGCAAATTCATAATTTGTCTCTAAATTGTGCTGGGATTGTTTCATGTTTTTCCTAACGTTTTGGAAGGTTACCTTGTTGATGTTTGCTGCTGGCTGGCAGAAACCTGTCAGTGACATCTTTTTCTCCCTCCAGGAAACTCTCCAGACATCACCAGCTGGCCACACAACTTCATTCCAGATGTTTAACCACACCTACAAGCTGTATTCATACAGGTTAGTTGTGGAAAGGGACAACACTGTACGAATCAAAGCTTTCTGTGAAGCCAGTGAGACATAGGTGTTTTTCTGAACTGGGGTCCTTGTCAGTACCGGGAAGAAGTGGAAAAGCTTGAGCCACGTGATTGTGGTGGATTATCCTTGGCTGCCCACCATGTGCCCACTAAGCTGCTCTATCACTCCCATTCCATGAATAGGACAGAGATAAGAAAAAATGACAAAAAACTCGTGGGTCAAGACGAAGACAGGGAAATCACTTACCAGTTACTGTCAGGGGCAAAACAGACTTAGAGAATTTAATTTATTGCCAATTAAACAGTAGGATAATGAGAAATAAGAACAAAATCAAAAACATCTTCCCTCCGTCTCTCCCTCCTTCCCCGGCTCAGCTTCACTCCCAACTCTTTTACCTTTTCACTGCTGAACAGCCCAGGAGAATGGGGATTCCAGTCAGTTCACAGTGCTTTGTCTCTGTCATTCCTTCCTCCTGTCTTCCCCCACTCCCAGTATTTTGGGCAGAGGCAAGCAGCATCTTCCCACCAGTGTTTGCTGTGGAGTGTGTTTGGGCTCAGAAAGTCAATTCTGTGTGCTAGTGGCTGTGCTGCCTTTGAGGAGGGTGGGCGTAGTGTTAGCAGAATGCCATTGCCAGTTCTTCAAGAGCCAGATTACAGCTGACAGCTATTGTCTGAGTTATTTCAGAGAGACATTATCTTTCTGGGTGAGGGGAGAGTGGGTTGTTACTGTTACCATTACCTGCATGAGCTGCTGACTTGAGCCACTCTGCTGTGACTGTGTAGAGGGGATTGGCATCTCCCAGCCAGGTTGTCAGTGGAGTGTCAGAGGGAGGATGTTTGTTCACAGCAGCTTTTATCCCTTTGCAGTTACCTGGGACTTGGGCTGATGTCAGCAAGGCTTGCCATTTTGGGAGGAGTTGAAGGAAAACCCTGTAAGTTATGGGCAGTCCTCAAGTCTTGGCTCTAAGCACCAGGGGTATGTAGTCCTGTGGTGGGGGGAGGAATTGTATGATGCCTTCCCACTGGGCTCAAGGTTTCTGAGTGCCATGTGGACTCCTGTCACCATGGCTGGGTGCACTTGACAAGTGCAGGTGACACTGCTAGATCCCAGGAGACCTGGACTCTTGTCAGCCCTGGGTGGGCAAGGGACATGTGAGCCATGACTGGGCCATGGAGTTGCCTTGCTGCGGCTGCAGGATATATAGAGCAGGGCTCTGGGTGAGGGATATGAACATAACTCTTTATGTTTTTCTCTAATGTGGCTTTGTTTTACATTTGCAGCAGAAGAGGAGGAGTTGGTCAGCCCTTGTTTACCACCTGGCTTCAAATCCGAATGGCAACATGCTGAGATAGTATACAAAATTAAAGGACAGAAGGCAGGTATAGTGATTTATCACTCTTTCTATTTAGCCCAGCTACTATTAATAGAGTAAATGAAACTCTCAGCCTCTTGCAGAGACACTAGACTCTGTTTACTGTTCAGTCTGTCTCCTCTTGACATGCTGTTAAAGAGATCATGCTCTTTCCTGTTGTGCTGTGGTGTGTCTGTGCAGTCCATAAAACTGCTAGTAGTGGTGCAGATGCACTTGAACAATCCTTGAATAGGTCTTTCAAAAATCCTTCTGCCTCAAATGTCCATCTCTCATCTATCACATACTTAGTCCCAGCCTAAGGATGGTAGGTGTCTGTCTCTGGAAGAAGATGCAGATTTCATTTCTCTGCAAAGGTCTTTTGGAGTGCTATTTTGCAAAAAGGAGCCTACTTCTGCCCATTTAGGCAGATCCTAAATAAATTATATGTATAATTACATAAATAAATTGTATGTATACTCTCTGCCTCTAATAAGCTGGGGGTTTTTTTGCCTTCTTTTAGGTGAGCCCCTGTATGAGTCTTGTTCTAACAAAGTGGCAAAGATGCTCTACAAAAAAGTGCATAAAGCCAAGGAAGTGAAGGACTTGGATTTTTACACTTTCTCCTACTACTATGACCGTGCAGCAGAGGCTGGTCTCATAGGTAAGTCTGTCCTGGTTTTGTTTCATTTTAAACGACAAGTTATGGACACTTGCAAACATCATGATACTTTGCTAAGGTGTGATGGAACTTATTATTCCATCAGTCCATTGTTACACTGCTGTGCAACACTGATCTTGACTAGATATTAATTCCTATAGAGAAGGGACTGGGGCTGTGAAATAGGACGTGCAGCTTTTGGTAATAGTTTTTAAACAAACTGTTCGTATTTCAGAAGAGGTTTTGTTGTCTGATTAACTCTGCAATCCAAAATAATAAAAATCTCATGATTGTAAACAAATTTCTCAGGTAGTAAAGTAGTAGAAATTACTTGGGCTGTGTGTTTTGCTTCACTGGCCTTTTTAAAGGGAATGAAGATTTTCAGGTATTTCCACATATATTCAGAATGCATCACATCTCTTTTCCAGTGGTATGGTGGTGTATAGGAGGCTGTCAAGTTCAGTGGTAGAAATCAGATTAGGAGATCTCAAGTTAATTTGGACAAAATACCCCCCTCCCTGGCCACTTTCTTGTTACAAATAGTTAGAGACTGAACGTGTTGCAGAGCACCACTGCCCTGTCAGATCTGGTCACAGGTGTTATTGGTGGTCAGGCACCACTGGCAGGGCAGCACAGACATAGGGGTCAAGGGAGAGTACCTGTAGGGCCTACTATGTTTCTGTAGGAAACAAGGCTAAAGATCCTTCATAAACAAAGGCTTTTCAGTCTATAGTCAGCATCTTTTAAAGATTCTTTTACCTTTAAAACCAGTCTGAATTTTGACATTGGTTTCAGTAGCTCAGTAATTCATTTTGAAACTACTTGTATGCCTTGAATCTACAATTTTCTTTATACAAAGACTGTAAAAGACCACAAATTCTTTCCTTTTAGATACAGAAAAAGGAGGAAGCTTAACTGTCAGTGACTTTGAAATTGCAGCTAAATATGGTAAGTAAAATATAATCAAACACACTAGTTATTGTGTGTAAATTCACTCCCAAGTGGCAAATGTGTGACATGCTAAGAGCCCTGGTGTTTTTAAGGAAATATTGAGTACCTCTGCATGGCAGCTCACCAACATGTCTGCTTATTTCTGAAAATCTCAACTATTTTTATATTAACTTTTGCTTTTGCAGCCCACATAAGACACATCTTGTAAATGTATTTCAAATCTCTTTCAAGAACTACTAATAAACTTGACATTTAACAATTTTTCTGAAATCATGCTTGCAAAATAATTGTGGCTTTATCATCCTGTTAGTGTAACCTGTTCTAATCTGGTCCAGTTTTTCTTTTTGTCTCAAGATTTGTTCATTTGCTTAATTGTTAGTCAGAAAAGGGGAAAAAACAATTCATAGCTTTTCACTTCATCAGCTCCAGAAAGAACTGCCTACACATTCTTTTCTTAATGCTACAAACTCAGGCTTTGATCAAACTGTCATGGGGCTTCTTGGTAAATTTTATGTATGACTGAACAATTGCAGTTCTGATTTTTGGACTATTGTTTGTGTCATTCATCCTGAGAAAGGTTTTATTTTGGTTTTGTTTTGTTTTAATTTGGTTTTGTCAACATTTGTTGAGTGCTAGTGCTCAGGAAAGATTACACACTTGATGTAGCTCAGATATTTGAAGCCTTGAAGTTGAAGAAAAGTTGGAGGCTCTTTTCCTGGAGAGGTACAAGAAACTCCCCTGTCTTAGAGGGAAAACAGAATGTCTTGATCTTCGTTCCAAAGCTTATGTGCTTCTCCTAATGTGTGTAAAAGGTTCCATCACTGCACAGCTCAACTGACGAGTTGTATTATGGATTCATTTGAGATTTTTCAAAGCAGGGCTGAGCCCACAGTGTGCATTCAGATGCTGTTTTTTTCCTCATTAGTTTGTAAGACCATGGAAGTCAACCCTGGAAGCAGCCCTTTTCTCTGCATGGACCTCACGTACATCAGCTTCCTCCTGCAAGAGCTGGGCTTCCCAAAGAGCCAAGTCTTGAAGGTGATGCACAAAATGGATTGCTGGGGACAGTGGGCAGGAAGGTGCCAAGGCAGTAGTTGCCATGCCAGTAACTCAGTTCTTGATTTGCCTTCTTACTACAACACTTGCTCTGTGTCTGTGGTTTCCCCATGGTGGTATCACCATCCACTTGTCATAACCTTCAGCACTGTATTCACCTTCCATGCTTGCATTCTCTCAAAGAATTGTGTTTTAACTCTTTTGCTTGTTTTTTGTTTGTTTTTTTTTTTTTCCAGCTTGCCCGGAAAATTGACAATATTGAAACAAGCTGGGCATTGGGAGCCACTTTCCATTACATCGACTCACTCAATAGACTGCAGTACTAAAGCTCCTAGAAGGTGACTTTTGAGAATCTCCATTTTGTGGAAGCCTAACATGGGAGAACCTGTTGAAGGGCATGCTGTTGGCTTCCAGAGTTGTTTGGAAGGTCACCATGAACTAGGCTCCTTTATTCCCCTCCCCTACTAAGTTCCCTCCATTGCTAGCTCTTTTTTTACAGTGCAGAGTGCAGTGTATAAAGAATAAGCCTTGGTTTGACAGCATCTGGCATCAGCTTGGTGTAAAACTTGATCATTGTGGAAGGACTCTGCAGGACATCTGTGATCTCTATGAGAAAAATACATCTCTTTGGAATATGCCTGTATTATGTGCTTGCAGTCTGCTAAAGTTGCTGTAGGAAATGGTCACTCCAGAAGGAACTCTTTACCCTCCTGATTTCAGGGTGTATTTTCCTGTTTGTCAGCAGTTTTTGGTGATGATTTTTATGTTACTACTCCTGTGTTTGAAGACAAACTTGCAAAGGTTTGAAGGTGTGTGCAAAAGTGGTACATTTACACTGACAGGCAGCAGCTTTGAAATGCAGTGTGGAAGTTGCAGCTCTGTTTTCTGCTTGCTGAAGGAGAAAAGCTCAGAAGGCACTCTAGAAACTGGATATGGACTTGGAGAATTAAAGCCTAATGTTAGTTCCCTGGCCTCTGGGAGGTGGATGGTGGAAGACAACATCAGCTTTGCTGGATCTAGCTGAGCAAGGCCTGGCTGCTGGGTGCAGGGATAGTGATGGATTTGACAGTTCTAGAGTTGGTCAGAGTATGGTTGCTAAACAAGACACAAAAATAAACCCCGAGTGCAGCTTGTTGGACATTCCAGACTTTTGTGCCCTGGCAAGATTGATTCGGGGCCTGGGGTGAATGACTTTGCATAGCATTTTGGGTGCTGTTTCCTGCAGATGCATATCTGATAAATGAATGTATTGTGGTTGCACTGAGCCATGGCAGAGTAGCTGCAGTGCAGCACTCCCAGTTACGTGGGCAGGGAGTGATCTCAGGGGCAGTGGGAGCTGAAAGGGACATGCTGCGCTATGTGTAATCTGTCTGTGGAATTGTGATGTATTTTTGTGGATATATAGAGAAGATCCGAGTTGTCTTTTGGTGGTGCAAAAGAGCCCAGCTTCCCCGAGAGCCAGTAGTGACTCATGGGCTCACGGCAGCAATACGTGGCGTGGGGGCGCATGCTGTGTGCATGGCTGCGGGCTCTGCAGCTGAGCTGACCGGGGGCGCTTGAACTACGCTGTTCTGACAATAAACTCCCAATTTAAAATGAAAACGTGATGGTGGTGGTGGCATGGCTTTTAGCGCCAGAGCCCGCAGAGCGGGCGGGATGACAAATTAGTGCCCTGATGACATCCCTGACCCCTCGTGCCATCACTGTCCCCCCGTGCCGTCCGTGTCCCCACGCGCCANCCGGCGGGGCGGCGGCGGGATGGCGGCGCCGCTGAGCGACGGGGACCGTCGGAAGCAGATCAGCGTGCGGGGCATCGCGGGGCTGGGGGACGTGGCGGAGGTGCGCAAGAGCTTTAACCGCCACCTCCACTTCACCCTCGTCAAGGACCGCAACGTCGCCACCCCCCGCGACTATTACTTCGCGCTGGCCCACACGGTGCGCGACCACCTCGTGGGGCGCTGGATCCGCACCCAGCAGCACTACTACGAGCGGGACCCCAAGGTGAGCCTCGGCGAGACAAGGGACTGGGGCGCGGCAGCTGTGCCTTCTTAGCGGGTGTCTCCGTGTCCCCTGACGGGTGTCACTGCAGGCTGACCCGTGGGCATTCCCACAGTCTTGTCCCTTGTGTGCACCTGGCTGTGGCCCCGTGTGCATCATCACAGCCATGGCCCCTNCAGGGGCAGTGGGAGCTGAAAGGGACATGCTGCGCTATGTGTAATCTGTCTGTGGAATTGTGATGTATTTTTGTGGATATATAGAGAAGATCCGAGTTGTCTTTTGGTGGTGCAAAAGAGCCCAGCTTCCCCGAGAGCCAGTAGTGACTCATGGGCTCACGGCAGCAATACGTGGCGTGGGGGCGCATGCTGTGTGCATGGCTGCGGGCTCTGCAGCTGAGCTGACCGGGGGCGCTTGAACTACGCTGTTCTGACAATAAACTCCCAATTTAAAATGAAAACGTGATGGTGGTGGTGGCATGGCTTTTAGCGCCAGAGCCCGCAGAGCGGGCGGGATGACAAATTAGTGCCCTGATGACATCCCTGACCCCTCGTGCCATCACTGTCCCTCCGTGCCGTCCGTGTCCCCACGCGCCACCCCTCGTCCCCACTCGCCATCCCGGTCCCCATCAGCCCGCCCCCGGGTCGCGGCCGGCCCCGCCTCGTCGCGG